>JAMKQA010000990.1:0-36824 GCA_024699735.1 Posidonia australis | reverse complement strand
AGACTCTCCAATAGAATAATTCTTTATGTAAATAAATGTAAAACAAATATTGTAAATATCTTTTGTATTTTTTATGTAAACATGTAATATTTTTTTTGTATTTAAAAAAAAAAATTAATAAAAAAATATTTTTTTTATTTTTATATTATTATTATTTTTGGGCCCGATGGGCCTGGCCCGTGGGCCTGTTGGCCCGGCCCGCGGCCGAACCATGGGCCGTGCCGGGCCCATACATATGTGCAGCCGGCCCGGCCCGTTTTCCATGTCTATCTACACCCTCAAGTATTATCGTCACTCATCGTGATACTTCCGTAAATATTAAGATATTTTACAATTTTTTATTGACGAATATACCTCTCACCTCTTCGTCATCTCCCTCTGACGTCATCTCCTTGGTGTGGATGAACATCCAAGCATTCATGCCCTTCAAGCAAGGCTTCATTGCTTCCCACTCTATATCCTTGATGGCATTCTCCACCAACGTGTTCTTGGCGACGATGAGCTTAATGGTCTCCGAGAGGCTACAGTGGAGATTCTGAAATTGCTTAATAGTGAAGTAGTGATAGTTGATTCCAACACGGAAGCAACAACTTTCAAGCTAGGTCTTGGCAGTGGACACAGTCTCTTCCTTCTTGGTCCGACCGATGGTGGTGCGGACGATGGTTGGGTAGGGGAAAGGCAAGGATTTTTGGGTGTAGAAGGGTTTGGAGTGAAATGGGTTGCTTAGGGTTTGAGAGGAGAAGGAGAGTAGTGAGGTTTCCATGGTGGTGGTGGTAAATGTAGGACTAGCCAATAAAACTTGAAAAAATATGTTTGAATTGCGGGTGGCTTCGTCCTCCCCCTTCCATTTCAAGAAATTCGAAATCCTCTCAAAATTTGCATCTTGACCTCAAATTCATGTGTCAATTTCTTTAGGTCAAATCTCAATCTTTTGTTGTAATTGACAATGATTGACCGATCATGTCCTTCTCTTGGAAGTATTGGTTCCATTAGGAGGTCGGTGTTGCGACACGCCACCACAACGACAAGAGCAGTTGTGTTAGAAACCAAGTGATGGAACAAAGCGATGAAGGTAGTCTTCTTAATCCTCTGGGGAGATTAGTCAATAGGGTGTTCATGGGACTCTCCTCCATGATCGACTTAGGTTTCATCGACGTGTGTGGAGACACAGTGGTTGGGATACTAGGGTTCATGGAGGCAGTGGCGATGGGAAGCCGGAAGTTAGAGATGAGGTGGCGGAGGCTTGCAGGAAGAAATGGTGAGAAAAAAAGAGAGAAGGTTTATTGAGAACTATATAATGAGAAAAATAATATATTTTTTAACAATATTAGCATTTAAATATCAAATTTAGACAAAATAAAAGTTAAAGGTACTAAAATAATATCATTTAAAGTTTAGGGTGGTATGTTGAGAATCAAGTATAATCAAGATACCAACATGACATTCACTCAAATAGAAAATGTTGTCTTCTAGTACCTCAGAGGATCACTAGTATCTATTGGCATTCTATACAACAGGAGAGTTTTATAAATAAAAGAATAAGTGGAAGTACCTAATATATTTTTATATTTTTATTTTGTAATAAAAGACCACCTAAAAGTAGATTATCGGTTTGCATAGCCCTTGCTCTCGACTTAGGTCAACTTCCAATATGCCTGACCAACTGTGCTTATGCACTCCTATTTGCAAAAAGTGGTGGACAGGAAGTGACTTGTGGGCCTTTTGGGCCGAGTGGGTTGAGTCAGTTACTAATTCTTTTTAAAGATCTATATTTACTAAGATTCGAACCGGTAACTCTCTACCTTTTTTTTTTTTGCAAGCATTAGATTTAAATATATAAAATATCTACATAACTATGATACCATCATCAAACAAAAAAGTACTACAAGAAGGTTCAAAGTTCTAGTCATAAAGGGTCCAAAAAAATAAAGTACAGTTAACAAAATTTTGGTCCAACCTAAAAAGTATATGAAGTCTTTTAACATAAAATTCACTGATTCAATCGCAGTCTACATTCATAGGATTATTGATATCATTAGGAATTATAGGTACAATAAAGATAACTACAGAAGAAGTTACACTAACAGAGAAAGTAATAATCTAAGAGACCAGATAAATTTTAACTCTCTCCCATTCTTCCTGCAATAGTTACGTATCTATAAACAACGCTTTGGTCGGCCGCTCAGAAAGCTCATGATCTATCCCTCCAGGTTTGAGCCCTTTCGTGCTCACGCCGTTTCCCACTTTCCGTTATTTCTTTCATTCATTTTTTTTTTGCAAAAGAGAAAAAAAAAAGGGTTTCTTCTCTGTTCTCCTCTCGCCTTCCTTCTTTCCTCCTTGTCCTTCTTCTTCTTCCTTGGAGTTGCAGGGAATGGCGATGACGATCGAAGGTAACGCATGCACACTCACATACTCGCTTCTTTTCCTCGGCTGGAATCGTTTGCGAGTTGTGTTTTTCTCTCCGCACACTAGATTTTTTCTTTAGCAGTAGATTTCTGTTCTACTTCTTCAGTTTCTCAATTGGACTCCCTTCTTCTGTATATTTTGTTCAGTATCTTTAGTAATAATCTGAGACCTTCTGTTTTCCGTGCTATTTACTTCGTTTAAGTGATTTTTTTTGGCAACACACGATGAGGACTAGGTTTGGGACTTGGACCAGCAGCTGAATCGACCTTATGTGGTTCTTACGAGTTGGGAGTTTGTGGAAATTGTCGTCGGATACTGTGGACCACTGGGACATGAATTCTTATGGAAACCGAGGATGATGTGGAATGACCGGAATTGGAACGCTTCCAGAAAAAAACTATTTCGTTGGGATTTTGTGGTTATGTCTTCTTTTTGGGCCGTGATTAAGGCCGTATGTAATGTTTTAGAATTTGTTTGGTTCTAAAATGGCATTCAATTAGCATAGTACATGTGTATTTTGTTTATATGTCTCGTAGAGTAAATTGGTTACGATGTGTAGCAGTGTAGGTGGTCGCAAGCCCTATCACAGTACGATTACTTGCCAAAATTTCCTTAATAATCAGGTTCAAGGACACTGGCTTGTTCAAATTCAGATTATACTAAGGCCAACCAAACATATTCCAGGACTAGAGCTACAAGGAGAGCAACAGCTAGATATCAAATAAGATAAACAAAAGTGATGGAAAGCCACTAACATAAAATATCTCCAGTAATATGCTTGAATCTTGGAGAATGCCAGGTATTTGTTGAAAAATATAAGGTATATATAATTACCAAAGAGGATTGACAAAAGTGAGGGAAAGCCACAAACAAAACTTGTTTCACAATTTTCCAGTGTAACGCTTGAATCTAGGAGAAGGCCAGCTTTTTGTTAAAAAAATTATAGAATATGATTACCAAAGTATACATTACTAAAATTTCATAACATTATATTCTTATGACTTACTTTTTTTTTGGCTGTTTTGCATAAATTGGTGTAATATGGGTCCTATCATCTGATTGTCTTCATCAGTGTAAGTTATAACTTTGCTTATCTACTTTTGTTTCTACCTGAAATTGGAGTGAAAATTCTAACACACTGATATTGATATGCAGACTTGCTGGACTTGCTTTTATGTTTTCTTCTAGCATTCTATTGCAAATCCTGGTATGGCACCCTGACTAAATATTAATCGAAATATGGGGATTTTACTTGGGTAATGTTGTTGGATAGATCATTATGCAGTGGACGTTCTTTTTCTCCACCAACACCAATACTTGTTAATATGCTTGTGAACGAATACAAATTGCATTTGGAAAATATAGCTTATTTTTTTTTTTATTTAGTAATTTCCTGGTGTAAGAGGGATTAGCAACCCATTTTAGCAGGATGTGAAGATATTCTGTTCAGTTAGTATACTGAAGTCTCTCAAGGATCACAACCCTGGTACTGAAAGTTCTTTTGAAAGCTTGAATAAATATTTGTCAGCAAAGAATGATTTTCTTTTTATAAATTACTTCAAAGCTGTTAAAAAACAAGATCTAAACAAGGATTGATGTCAAGAAGGAAACTAAAAAAATATAGATGTAAGAGTGTCAATGTTCTCGTCAAGAAAATAAGTTGGACCACGGTAAAAAAAATACAAACAAGAGTGACATGTAGGCACAATGGTTGTTTTGAAACAATCAATATTACACCAACATGATTGTGGCCTTGACTGTACTGTTCAACTTATTGCCAAGAGAACCATCTTTAAAACAAGGTTTCCACCTTTTGCCTTTTGACATCCGCTATGATAACATCCTCTTGAATCAACAATTGGTCATAAGATATTGTTAAACTTTACTACTTTAATGGTGAGTGGTTGAGTAAAATTTAAGACACAAATATAAGATGACAGAAATTGAAATACAAATTTGGGTTTCTAGGCACACATTTACGACATCATAAACCAAAATATAAAATTTTGACTCGACAAAAGGAAAATCAAGAATGGGAGATTTATGTTGGGTAGAATATAAAAATTAATGATAAGCAAAAGGAAGTTTACATGTAGTATTCATTGACTTGGGAAAGATGATAGGTAATAAAAGTTTGGAGTGTAGAAGGAATGGTTGTATTATCTTCCCTTGAATCCTAAAAGGGTATATAAGCACACTCCACGCATGAGGGAAAGATCAAAACGTACCTGAGATGTGAAACACTTGAGGTGCCAAACACAGTTCCATCTCATGTCCATACAACACAGAATATATATATAATAAATTATAGCTAATGTATGATCCAAGTTCCAACAATAGGCACCTAGGAAAGCATTGCAATTGCAATGGGTTATTATGCAAAATTGCAAATAGATATAGTTGGATTAATATTAGTATTGAGATTATGGAACTATAATGAGTACAAGGTACCACAAGCTCTATAACAAATGTACAATGTTGTAGGTTAGTGTGCAAATGGGTTTGGTTGGATTAATAACAGTTCTGGATTATGTTTGAATTTGGACTCCTACCTGACATGAGCTTGTCTATGTACCCTTATGACCGCAAGTTATGACAAACTTTCTCTCTTAACCATTCAATCAATTTTTTTGAATTGTTTGGAGGGTTAAACTATAACTCCAGTGGTTGTCCCAAACACTTGTCAACATATTGGTACCTTAAAATTCACCACTTGGATTATGAAGACTCATATAGTCATATTATCAAAAGATAGATATAATTTTGAATCTGGACATACATTCTATCTACTATACATTTATCGTTATCCAAAAATAAATCCTCCTTTTATAAGTTGATTTGCATGTAACTTCTTGGCTCTTGCCTATCCAGGTAAGTCTTTATTAGTTCAACATTTGTACTTGGTATATTGCCTTGATATTATCACCACATATAGTCCAATTGCATTACATCTTATACGCCAATTTTATTTAATTAAGTTCAAAACTTCAAATATGTGAAGATCACTGTTAAGAGGACCAGAAGAATGACATGAGTTATATTTTGATTTGAATTCTGAAAAAGTTCTTTTTTCCTGGCAGGCCTGTGCATTATACAACAACTGGTGGCCAATGTTGTCAGGTTCTTAATGAAATAGGTCCATCTAAATTTTTTTTATTGACTTTGACCTGTGCATATTTGAGAATTTGAGATGATCTCTTTTATGCGTCAACATCAGCTCTCATGTACGTGCTAGTGCCTATGCCTTGTTTGTTTTTTGGAGATGGTTCCACTTATTTCTTGATCAACAGGGATGGTGGTGGGTAAGTTACTTTAAACAACGCACTTTTCCTTATGTTAGTCTTCTATTTCTAATTAGACCAATCATAAATTCTTATTGTCACATTGAATTGCTGCTGGATTATATTAGTTACCTTTTTTTTAGCTTACTGACATGAAAACCTAGTTGAAATCCAAGTTAGACACTCTTACTTGGTTTGCAATCTATTTTGCGCCTTTCCTCACAATAAAAATTCGTTAGCCTTTTCATCTTTTCATTTTTGTCTACTATGGCAGCAGTTTCAGGGTATACAAATCTAAAGCTGGGATATTTAGGAATGTTAGAGGATATTGTGGCAATTTGTCTAATTTCATAGTTTCATAATTGGCCGTTCTACTCGATTGCAATTTTTAGTAACTCATTCTAATAATTATCTGTCATCATGTTACGTTCATTCTACTGTTTTTTATTCTTTGAAAAGAGGTTCATTAAGTATTTTATAGCATCTTGTGTTTGATTTTCTTGCAAGGATTTGATGGTTACTCCTCTTTTATTCAGATGGTTGGATACTGCGAAATTCATAACGGGTGCATCAGCTGTGGGTAGCATCGCCATCCCAGCCATCCTGAGACATGCTAATCTAATTGAGGCGGGAGCCATGTTCATTGAGTTTACATCCTTTTTTATCCTCGTCTGCACTGTTTTATGTTACCACCGGGTCAGTCTTGAAGACGACTGGTTCTGATGTGTATTGTCAGATCAAAACGCTTCTTAGATTTTTTCGACAACAGATGCAATGCCGTTGCTGTTAGTGCAATGTTGCTATTTAGCTTGCCTGCACTAGACCACAGCATGGAACCTCCGTGACTGGTAGATCATTGAAGAACATATTCTCCTTGTGCATAAATTAGTTTACACCTGAAAACGTCATGTGAGTTCGATACCTGTAATTGAGTTAAAATCAACTTTCCTAAATAATTTATAGCACAATAAAATTCTAAACGTGAAAGATTTATTTATAATTAAAAAGAAAGTATGTAGATGGTTGGGATACATATTGTTTTAATCTCCACAAAAAATTTAAAGGTACTGATAACGATATATGGAGATGAATGTGACTTATAATTATGGATGGTATTTTGGTTTGGACTGTATTGATAACAATCAATGGAGATGATTGTAATTCATAACTTTGGATGGTATTTTTATTTGGACTATCCTGTAGTTGCTTATAGTTAGCTGGAAGTTCGGAAAGACAAGGGAAAAAGTTCTTTGAAAGAGAGAAAAATAATGAAGCCGTAACTGGCAATTGCTCAGGAAAATTATCCGGTGGTGCAGATTGCTCCTCCGCCTCGGTATTATTTATCTGCTTTCACACATGGAACGTTGAGCTCTTGCATAAGGCACGTGCACATGGTGCGGTATGACTCATACTTGTTATTATATGGATGAAATTTAAACATGTGCATTACTGCGGTTAGTCTTGTAACAACATAGATATGCATCATGTAATACTTCTGCTTTTGCTGCATCTTTTCCTCTTCTCTCTCTTCTCTCTCTTCTCTCTCTCTCTACCATTACTGCTACTTCTTCTCTTCTTTCTTCTTGTTCTTCATTCAAAAATGAAACCATGACGGACTAAAAGGAATTTCCAAGCTTTCCATGGTTATCCGGCACTACCATAGTACCACCATTGCCGTGGCCGTCGAGGATGGTGTATTTGAACGTGTCCACAAGGTTCAGGACACCTTGCCACGAGAATACTCGACAGATTGATTGTCAGATGGTGGCCGATAGGTACTTTCAAGCACTACTTTACGGCAATGATATAATCGATTACATGAGAATACTCAACGACAACGAAAAGATCGAAGGAGGCACTGACAATTGCGACGAAGTTGATGGCAAGAATAACGTCAATGTGACGATAGGAGATGGCAAACATGTGGGGAAATGGACCAACGACGAGAAAAGGTACGTACAGCAGTAATTTCTCCATCTCTTTGTACAATTAATTTCTTTTTCGTTGTGCATTGAACGTGCAGGCAATTTTTGGAGGAACTTGAAGAACTTGGGAAAAGAAAATAGAAAGCTATCGCGAAAAAACATGTACCAACAAGAACTTCTACACAAGTGGTTAGTTATGCACAGAAGCATTTCTTCCGAAAGGAGAAGCAAAGGAATGAGAATAATGAAATAAATTATTCATGAAATATTTTTTTCCCTTGACAAGGAAATTTAATGCAGCGTAGAATTAAGTAGAATGATTCATGTACAACAATTCCTAGAACAAGATAATGTCTCATTGTTACAGTGGCTGAGAGAATTCAAACTCGCCACAGGTCTCAGGTTCGAATCTTAGGACATACACAAAAAATTTCACAGTAGCTAGGAGATGGTATAAACTCGCCATGCCCCTCCTTTCTAAACCGATAACAAAAAAAAAAACAATTCCTAGAACAAGGGGTATGCTTTAATTGATATTCATTATGTAGGATTTGATGTAGGAATTCTTGCCTACAAAGTTTTTTCCTTGAGTTAAATTCTTACCCAAATCAAGATATTTTATGCACAACTCTTTCTTGTTTTGTTCTAAAGAATCGGATGCTTAGGGCAATGTGGGTAATGAAGAAATCACGATGTACTAACATGAAAGGTTTTCAACTCCAAGGATGGAACTTGAGATCTAGAAAATGTATGAGATTCTACGAGAAACCACCATCAAGTGATGTAATATATATGATGTTTGTGGGATTTGAACTCCCAATCTCTCGTAGAGAAAGAGACTTCACCACTAGATCAAATGACTGCAGATTAATAAATTCTAGTGTTCTTGAGTCTTTTAATGTATTGCATAAAAAAGATTGAGATGAGATGTAAAAAAAAAACAAAAAAACAAGAAGTTGTCGTTGTATTTCTCCATACTCAAGATCGTGTGTTATATTAGTATTTCTTGTAATTCTTATCTTTACACATTATTGTAGCATTAAACTCTAGTATTATTGAGTCCTTTAATGTACTACACAAAAGTATTGAGATGAGATGTAAAAAAACAACAAGTGAATAATATTAATTCTTCTTGAAATTCTTCTCTATTATATTTCCATACACAAGATCGTGTCGTTATCTTCTCTAATTTTACAACAAAAGTCTGATTCTTGCATATATTTCTCATTTCTTATCATTAACCCAACACCAACATAAGCCATCCGACTAAGAGGCATAAATAATAGGCCAGTAGTTTTTTTTTCGGATTAGTATAATAGGCCAGTAGTCAACCGTCCTCTTTCCCATTCGGTACCTCCGATGTGTATGCCGCAGCTTTCCATGGATTCGATTGGTACCTCCGTACGAGCAGCAGTAATGGTAGGAGAAACTAATGCTGCAACAGGACAGATGCGGCCACATGGTTCCAGGACACGAAGTGATATTAGAGCACCGACCAAATGGAATATCGTTTCTTGTATTAAAGGTCCAAAAAAAAAACTACAAAATTTCTAGTAAAATTATAAAAATATTTTTTATACTTTTTTTTTTTGGCAATGGTAAGTAGTATTAGATATGTATCCTAAGGAAAAAAATTCTAAGGAAATCAAGAGTCCAGAGATCACAAAATATTATAAAATCTTAATTCCAACAATTTAGGAACAAGATGTCCAAAATGCAGTAAACAGAAAGAAACCTGAAAATAAAGGAAATTCCATCGACCAACAAGACATTAACCATTACAGAGAATTGTCATCTAAGAGAGCAGGAGTAGATGTATTTTGTTCCCAATCTTGTTGGTCATTATTTGTAGCCATAGGGTCAATTCCTATATCTTTGTTCTGCTGAAAAGACGAAATGGAGTGTAGAATCTCATTTTTTCAAATTCGAAAGGCCACAATATCTCTTCTTCGGTGGACCGACGAACCCGAGATGGAGTCGTCAGAACAGAAACAATATCCGCCAGAGATAAATCACAAGTATAATCAAGAAACAATATGCTAACAAATTCCAGATCAATATGCAAAGGAAGGGGTAAGAAAGTGTTTTAACAGAGGTTATACCTTCTAGTAGTATACCTGACGAGAGAAGACAACATCGGCAAGAGGCCGATCCCATCTGTAAGTAAGTAAGGGGCCGAACCAGTCGACGAGACTATGCTCAGAAGGAGAGGAAGCGGAGGAAAGTCCCAACGAATAGACGTAGATCTGCTAAGCATAGATCTACAAGAAGGCATAGTCTGGTCGGACTGAGGAGAGAAGGAGGGAGAGACAGATCTGCGAGAGGCAGATCTGGGAGATCTGCGAGAGGAAGGAGCCATATTCTGTTCCTTGTAGCTCGGAGGGAGGCGTAGCACGGAGGATGAGGGAGATCTGGGAGATGCAGATCTGACCCTTTTTCTCCCTTGTCGATCACCTTGCAGATCTGGGAGAGACAAATCTGGGAGGCAGATCTGTACCCAATCTCCATGGTCTTGAACCCGACCCCCCTGGACGGGACCCCAGACACCCGCTGGGCGAGGGTGGGGAGCGTAGGGAACACATCGAGGACGACCTGCATCAAGTTGAAACAGATGTACTTACTGAAAGCCTGGTACCTGACGACCCCGAGGTAGAGGCCGAGGAAGGCCGCGAACCCCGCAAAGGGGACGGCGCGGAAAACAGCGAGGAAGGGGAGGACGGGGGAGACGACGGCGGCGAGGGCAGGGACGCGGGCGATGAGGAAGCGGCCGCGAACCCCTTGCAGATCTGGGAGGGACAGATCAAGGGAAACTGCTACTGTTGGGAAACTCCCGCCGTGACGAAGGAGCTGTCCGTGTTTTTGACTATGCATTGTTTGAGACAAGGGTAATAAAATATTCAAATCTAACATTGATTTGAGACAAGGGTAATAATTTTACTACAGTTAACAAACTCATTTTATGAAATATTTTATAGAAAATATACAAAGTCTTAAAAATATGTTAGATGTTCCTAAAAATGTAATTTTAAATAATCAAAGTTTTCCATCCTGAGTTTACTCTTAAAAATGTGAAAATAAAGTATCCACACAAAATAATGTAATGTCGTTTATAGGTTGATAATGTATAATTAATAAAGTTGTAAGCGGATCGGGTATCACCCACTGACCTAATTTGATCCGACCTATTAAGAACAGATTAGGATAGATATTTTATATACCCAATGACTCGTTAATTCGTCGCCCGTTAACCCATTCACTAAGTGAGTCAAAATACAGGTAGCATTACTCATGAACCCGAGGCAAGATAGGATTGATACATGCGTTGAACAATGGATATTACTTAAAATAATTTATGAGAGCACTCCAAGCTATTTGAATTGTTTTCTATTATTTATAATTAGAATAATATGCAAACTGTCAACAGTTTGCATGTACATGTGTTTTTGGATTAATGCTTGCATTTGAACAATGATTCTTAAGCAAATTATTTCCAACACATGTTTGAATCATATGTTGTATTATTAAATCTTTTTCTATTATTTTCAACAGAACAACATCTCCAGAGACTCTCCTTCAATTTGTATGTCGCTATACTTTTGTATGTGTCGCTTTGCTTTCTATACGTTGGTGACCACAAGACCTACACTAAGGTTTCAAGTGGTTTCGATAGTTCTAATTTAGGGCGATCCGTGACCTTCCGACTAAGATCTGGTTCTTTGAATGCTATATATTTCGATAGTTCTTTATGCCATCTTCCCTTTGAGATTAATATTGATGTGATTGTGGATTGTTTCCTTTGTATCAAGGAGCTATCATTTAGTTGGTTAAATACTCTTGCTTGTTGTCATCTGTGTGTGGATCTGAATATATACTCTGCTAGTTGTGCGAACTATCACTTTTCTTTATCTTTTTATGATGCTCCAAGTCCAAACCCTAATGCCATCTCTCCGACAAGGATACTGGAATGGGTTTCGCCTCTCTGTAAATCAGAAAATAATAAACACACAGATGGTAGCCCTACATATTTAGAGATCTTTTCTACTCTCTCTGACCCTCTGGTCACCTTCGACGCGCCGACAGGCATGTTTTCTCCGATGGGATGTCGCCGGACAAACGAACATTTCGTATGCTCTAGGGAGACGATGGGTCAGCGACTTTCTCGAGGTGCTGACACATCCACTATAACTTCAGATGCTGCCTCAAGCTCCGTGTGGGGCTTCTCTCTATACCAACCTCCGATTTTTAATTTGGATCATAATGTGTTTTACCCTAATTATTCTTATTGTCAGAATAAAAATAACGTTAATCCCCATTCTTATCATGACTTAGTGCAATTTGTCCCTAATCCATTTATTAGTGATTCAACAGGGCAGTTTGAACAACTTTGCGTTTCTGGGGATCTCTCTGACAAGAGCGATTCGTATCGCCGCTCTGTCACTTCCAGCAATCAATGCCAGGCAGTATCGTGCGAAGAAATATATTATTTATCTCCTTCTCACCGCAACATTAATGATACTATGAATCATCTGACATTCATCTCTGATAAAAAGATTTGTTCTGACAAAAACGATTCTTCTCCTCTACCTTTTCCCCTTGGCTCTCGCTTTGCCGCTCTGGCTTCTCCACTATCCTCCTCTATTTCCTTTGCAAACTTCCGGGGCAAAGAAGCTCTCTCTACCTGGTTTGAAGACTTCGAAAAGGAAGGGTGGAAGGTGGTGAATAGAAGGAAGAGCTGCACGCCATTGGTAAGCTTCTGTCGCGTAACCGGACGATGCTTTAGTTGTGGTCTTCGCGGTCACTCTAAAAAATCTTGTAAATATTCTGACTTTTGCTTTAAGTGCAACTCTCCTTCACACTCGGTGGTGGTTTGTAAATTTTTTCAGGCACAAGAATCGATCCCCCTTAGTTCCTACCATGACGGGTCTCACTCCCCACAACCCTACTATCATTCCATCTTTTGAAGCGACTTGTGACCTCCTCCTTTACCTTTCTTGTTTCGCCATTGTTACAGCGCATTCGACAAAACTTACTAAAGAAATCCTGGAGCATCACATATCCAACAACTGGCCATCTCCTCTCGGGGTAGAAGTCAAAGATTTTTCCCTAGGAAAGTTCCTCCTGAAATTCCATTCCCCAAAGGTCAAAAATGAGACTCTCAGCCTGTATGGGTCCTACCTCCAATCTCTTTCGGCTTTCTTCATACATTGGACCCTCAACTCCAATGCAGTCTTCACTCTGAGAGAGGAAGGGGTTTGGATTAGACTAGAAGGAATCCTTCATCATCTATGGAATATAGAAGTCTTTCACGTTATGGTTTCTGAGTTTGCTGATCTCCTAGAGGTTGATCTTTCCATTGACTGGGTCAAATATAAAGGTTTTGCAAGAATTAGAATCAAGATACATCAGGGCAAAGAAATACCTGACTCTAAGTTTTTTACATTTGGTAAAATAGTTTAAGCTATCAAATATAGACGTAGTTGGGACATCTGTACTCCTTCCTTCACAAACTTGCAGCCTACTCTTGCTTGGCCCAAACAGCCAACCCAGGCTCCAAAATCCAGAGGCCTCAACCCCACTAGGAAGCCATTCAAAAATAACAAGGACTGGAGAGGTGCCAAGAGTAGGAAAGTTCCTAGGAGTGGAAAGAACGTGTGGACCAGATCTTCTACTCTATCTACACACTTCACTCCATCTACAAATACTACTGGTCTCTTACCTATCCCCTCATCCTCTGGAGGATTTTACAATGCCTCACCCTCCCTTTCCTCTGAAACCACCACAACTACAACCACCCAAGTGGGAGAGCCTCAAGCAGCATTTGAAACTTCTAAGTTTGTGGAGGCAGAGATTAAGGCTAGGAACATCTCCATGGCCAAGTTCAAGAAAGTTATGGCGATTTAGGATTGTTTGGAGAAGGATGACCTAGACAACCTAACCTCTGAGAACCCATCTTCCCATCTAGCTACCCTTGTGCATGCCCCAGGTAATACCACGATCAATTCTCCTTTTAATTCTGGTTCCAATAATCTCAGTTATTCAAGCAATTCTGATTATTCTAACATTGCTTTTTTAGATAGTACAATAAATAATGCAAATGAAGAGACTATTGTAGAGGATCCTCTTCTCTGAGATTCTAACGAACAATTCAAGTCCTTCTGTGGTAAAATTGGCATTTCTCTTAGTTCCATGGTAGAATCTAAGCAGGTCAGGAAGGACCAAGATAAGACACCAATTAATTTAGATGATAGCAATCGCACTGTTGAGAAGTTGGTTTATTCTTGTTCACCCCATAGTTCTTAATGATTATAGCAGCTTGAAATGTATGACGCTTAGGGACAAGTAGCAAAATAAAAGCGATGCGTAATTTCATTAGATCCAATAAGTGTGACTTAATTATCATAAGTGAAACTAAAAAGGAATCCTTCTCTCAAGGGTCTCTCAGATCACTAGGAGGAAGAAGGATTAACTTATGGTCACATCTTCCTTCTATTGGTGCCTCAGGTGGCATTCTCATTGGCTGGGATGACAGGATTATTGAACTAAAAAATTGTTTGTCTGCAACATATAGCCTTTCCCTAAACCTCAAGAACTGTGAGGATGGGTTTGATTGGTGGCTCACAGGGGTATATGGGCCCTGTGAATCCAACTTAAAGCTAGACTTTATTGAAGAATTGTACAATCTCAGTACTCTGGTCAATAACAACTGGGTTATAGGAGGTGATTTTAATGTTATTAGATACTCCCATGAACACTCCTCTAGGCCCAGAATCAATGTCCACATGAGAAGCTTTAATGAATTTATTGATCACAAATCTTGATGGATCTCTTCCCCAACAACTAGTCTTATACATGGTCAAATTTTCAAACACACCCAATTATGGTCAAACTTGACCGATTTCTTATCTCTACAGATTGGTTGGGCAAATTTCCACATGCCTATTGCTCTAGGAAGGCAAGAGTTGTTTCTGACCACATCTCCATAATATTAGACACAGTCCCACTTGACTGGGGTCCTCCCCCATTCAGATTCTATAAGTCATGGTTACTTACTGATGGTTTTGAGCAATTCATCCAGGATTGCTGGCAGAAATCCAATGGTTTCTGCTCCTCATCTTCCCTCATTGTTGTCTTCACTTACAAATTGAAAAATCTGAAACTGAACATCAAAAATTGGGTTGGTCCAATCAGGAAAGAGAGAAATTGTAGATTAAGGTATATTAAATCACAAATACAATACATTGATGGATTAGCTGAAGACTCTTTACTCAGTGATGAGATTTGGGAAGAGAAAAAGACACTAAGAATAGAACATATAACACTATTAAAGGAGTAGGAATCTTATTAGAAGTAGAAGTCTAGAATTCAATGGCTAAAAGAGGGTGATCTGAATACAACCTTCTTTCATAATATGGTAAAATTTCATAGGAGGGTTAACAACATTTCCTCCTTGTCCATTAATGATACCCTGATCCATTCTCTTAAGGCAATATGTAGAGAGATAGAAAAACATTTTCTAAGGTAATTTAACAAGGAAAAATGCATCAAGGTTCTTATTAACTGGGACAACTTAGTCCTCCACAAGATACCCCTTCCTGAATTATTAGAGGTACCTTTCACTGAAGAGGAGATTAAGAAAAATGTTTTTAACTTACCTAGAGATAAAGCTCTAGGTCCTGATGGCTCTCCACTGGTCTTTTTTTACAATTTCTGGGAACTTTTGAAATCAGATATTTTTAACATTTTTCAGAACCTCCACTCATCTAGTGACCCAGAATTTCTAACACCATTTAATCAAACGTTTATTGCTTTAATTCCCAAAAAGAATGGTGCTCTCCTTATCAAAGATTTTAGACCAATCAGTCTAGTGAACAGTATATATAAGATCATCACTAAAACCTTGACAACAAGACTCTCCCCTGTGCTAAATATGGCAATTGATCAATCCCAATGTGCTTTCTTGGCCGGTAGATCAATTGGAGATTGTTTTCTCTTTGCACAGGAGACTCTACACTACATGAGAACATCAAACATTCTTGGATATATTCTAAAGTTGGATTTTGAAAAGGCCTTTGACAATGTCAACTGGGATTTCTTGTTGGACTCCCTTAGTGGACTTAGATTTGGGTTTAAATGGATATATTAGGTTAGAATGTGTATATGCATTGCAAAATTCTCCATATTAGTCAATGGTTCTCCTAAATGTTTTTTTGGGGCAACTAATGGATTAAGGCAGGGAGATCCATTATCTCCCTTGCTATTTATAGTAGCCACGCATATTTTAAATCGTATGATGAAACTGGCATTGGCTAACAACTTAATTTCTGGTATAAAATTCCCACATGGGGGGCCTTCTGTAGTCAACATATAATATACTGATGATACTCTTTTGTTTTTTTCAGATAGTAAGGAGAACATGATAAATATCAAAAGAATCTTATGTTGTTTTCAATCATGTTCTGGATTAAAAATAAATTTCCATAAGTCTTCAATCACTAGAATAGGGGTGAGTCAGAACTCAATTGCTAGCTCTTATAATATTTTGGACTGTGGGACTGCTGACTTACCACTTATGTACCTTGGATTACCTTTACATTATAGAAGGACCACTTATAGAGACTGGACCCCAGTAGTGGAGAAGATCTCAAACAAACTATCCCTTTGGAAGGCAAAACATTAATCCCTAGGTGGTAAGTTGACTTTGTTAAACTCTGTTTTATCCGCAATCCCTACTTATTACCTGTCTATTCTACATTTGCCTATTAAAGTGGAGAAGGAAATTGATAAGATTAGAAGTAGATTTCTGTGGAATTCCTTTTCTTCTAATCATAAAGGTTTACATTTAATTAAATGGGCAACATTGTGCAGATCAAAAAGCAAAAAGGTTGGAGGATTATTAATTTAAGAATTTTTAATTTAACTTTGAAAACTAAGCTACTGTGGCAGTTACTATCTGAGAATTACTACATGAAATGGAAGGAACTTGTTAAGGTGAGATACCTTAATAAGGTCTGACTTGGTGCTTTATCGAACTCTTCTGTTAATAATTACTCTCCTCTCTGGCAAAGCAGGAAAAATTGTTTTGATATACTAAATTATTTCACCACCTTCCAGGTTCAAAGTGGCAATAATACACTATTTTGGGAGAATAAGTGGTGGAATGGGGTCAAACTAAAATTATAATTCCCTGGGTTATTCTCTGTAGCTAGATTTAAAAAAGTATCTATAAAGCAAACCATGGATTTTTATTTCAATAAATTATTTGATCAATCCAAGATACTATTGAGTGATTATATACCCCTCCAATCTCAGGCAGACTTGTTAGTTACTTTACTGCAAACTATATCTCTAGTGCCTAGTGGGGATATTCTGTTATGGTTGCCAACCAAAGATAATGCATTTTCTGTTAACTCTTGCTATAAAATTTTAAATGATGGTGCCATTCATTTTCCCTAATACTGCAGCATTTGGAAAAGTTGAACACCCTTACAAGTTAAATTGTTCTCTTGGATGATTTTATATAACAAGAATTTGACTAAAGAAAACTTAGCCAAAAGAGGGTGGAATGGTCTAAGGACTTGTATTCTATGCAATATGCATAGAGAGACCAATACCCATTTATTTATAAATTGCTCATTTATCTAGCATATATGGAGATTTTTCTTATAATCTGATTTGTATCCTGGTTACTTTAAAATTGCTGATTTATTCAATTCTGTACCTCCACTTAGATTTAATCTAAATAAGCATGGTTGGGTTGTTTTGTTCCAAATCAACCTCCGGCTGACTTAGAAGGAAAGAAACAATAGAATTTTCAGAGATAATCGCAAGTCTCACACAATAATCCTTTCTAATATCATCACTGGATAGAAACTTTTGCAACAGGATTCAAGAAGGAAAAACTTCTTCAATCTATCTCTTCCATGCACAATGCATGGATCATGGAGCAAGCCCGAAATATCTCTACTTCCTCTAGAGGATCCTTTGAGGCTTTCCAACCACAAACTTTTGAACCTGATAATAAAATACCAAGTTCCACAGGAGATGGAAATGAAGTATAAGATGGCCTACCAATTTTGCAATTTATTGTTTCTTGTTGTCATGTACGAGTATTACTCTCAGGTCATGTATGATATAGGTACAAGCTTTGCCTTGGCTTTTATCTGGAACTGTTGGTTCCAAATTTTGTATAATTTTAGACATGACGATCCCTTAGTGGTAGTTTTCATAGCTAAGGGACTATTTTTATGAATACAATCTTCCGTTATAAAAAAAAAAAGGTTTCAAGTGGTTTAGACAACGATGAATTGGAATCTTAATTACAAGGTAGCTCTGAGTAATAAAAAATTAGCGAGTTGGTAGAAATAAAATCAATTATGGGAAAAATGATTCCAAAAATTATGAGAGATGTACTTGAATTTAGAGGAGAAATCATATGACTTGTGCTAATAACCGAATGCATAGGACCATTAAAGATAAGCATGTAGACAGTGGCGAAGTTAGGAATTTAAATTAATGAAAGTTACTAATAAGTATAATATTTTCATAAAAGTTTCAAATAAACTTAATATATTATCATTATAATTCAAAAATAAAATAAATTACAATTACCCTTGACAATACTTCATATTTTAAAAACGTTGCATTATTAACATATTAACATTATGAAATACATCATTTTCGATATAAGTAACTAAAGTATCATTTATCCAACGATCATTCATTCTCTAGAGACTTTTCTTTAATTTCTTTAAGTGAACATCACTTTCTTTTCGATAGTCAAAATATAAAATTTTAATTTTAACCTTTGATAAGGTAGAAAGAAACCTATTAAACTTGGTGATGCACTAATACTACACTTCACTTGTTTTATTATTAACATAGTATAAAGCATTTAAAGACAGTATACAAATAATTTAATAATACAAACAAAAAGATATTTATAATTTGATAATGCATTATTTAGTGATTGTAACTAACAACAAATTTATATTAAGAAGTAATTTTTATATGCTAGTGTTGCTTCAAACATCTTTAACATATTTTTGTTTAAAAATATACTCAATTGTTCATTTTAGTTAAGCCCATAAAATGATACAAAGTTTTGATTAACAACTTAAAAATCTCACCTATTTCACACACCAAGCCTACCCACCATCCATTACCTTAACAGATGCTGGATGGAGGAGCAACCAGAAAGTCTAGAAATGAATATTAACCCAACCCAATATCCCATAGTAAAAGACAGGTTAAGATTAAAGTACACCTAAATCTAACCCATTTACACCCCTAAAGATCAACCCACTTGACTTTTCATTAGAAACCCAGCGCCAAAGCTCCGCTACCTGCTACGTGCAACCAACTAAACTGTAAAGTATCCCATGTCATTTCACTCGTAACCTCTTCAGAATTTTTTAAACAAAATTGTTACAACACAAACAGGAAATCGACTTTGTAAAGTGAAGTCTGCTAAAGCAGCGACACCAATGAGTTCAACAATGTACAACTATGGTCTCAGTCCCACTTTTACGCGTACAATGAACTCCAATTAGATAATCAAAATTTTTGAAAAATTGATGGAAATACGATGGGTATATGGAACCAGAAATATCTCAAATGGAGTAAAATCCAAAAATAGTAGAAGAGCATTCTTCTTCTTGTGTAAGATCTTCCCATGCTTGCATGCTTAAAGTTATTTCATCATTTGCAGAATATATTACAACATTTTGCCATCGTTTCATCTAAAGGCCACTTGCAAGCCTTCAATGCGCATCTTAGCCTTCTCTCTAGAGACCGTGTATTTAATGGCAATATAGTTTGATCACTGAATCGGCACCAGCAGTAAACAACCAAGGCTGTTTTGGATGGAACTTGCAATCTAATACTCCTGCATCCCACTAATACTGTAAGAAACCAAATTGTGCAGTTGCTAACATGCAGAAAATGCAAACAGAACAAAATCTGATGCAGAAACCAAGTTTGAATATAGACGATAATGTCACACATGAATAACAATGATGGAATTGGTGCTAACTGAATTGAAGATAAGAAATTGATGATTCAGAACAGCCTCAACCAGATTGACAGCCCATGAAGAATAATGCAATGGAATTGTTAGAATATAAAGTTACACTATTAAAATAGAATTACGATCAATTCCTTCCTTATATATCTACTGTCTTACCTATATGGTCTTTCCTAGACTTTTTTTTTATTATGATCCAATAATGACGTGCCCTTCTCCTCGTGCATGTGTGGCAGATAGACTGTGCTAATGAGAATCTATTCTCCTTTCCCACTTCTCTTGGTTTTAGCACAATATCTAAAGCAGGTTGTGAGATCTAAGTTTTCCGTTAAAAAAGAGTTTCCCTCTTCCTCTCCTTCCACGGAGAAAGGGGGAGAGTAATCCAAACCTTTCCATCATATCATGATTCTTTTCTAGCTAAGAGTATTATTAGCGGTAGTGATACTGTTTCAGATGAATTTCTAACACAACACAAACACGATACTAACCGTGTTGAGGTCTTTTCTTTCATGTTTTGGGTAGTTAGTGCATTACAAAAACCAGACACAACAATAAAACAGTTAGTTTAGGGTTAGGCTTCAGAAACACAACAAAATACATGACAAGTGTTCGTTGAGATTACATATGTTAGACATTGATTTGTTATTGTGAATGCAGTGGTGCTACTAAATATCACCCATTTTGATGGTGAATCTTATCAATTGATTTGTGAACCAGGAATGCATGTTGTGTAACAATGTTCTACAAGAGTCATGTTGCAATTGAATGTGATTTTTAGTAAACATATGCATGATGGGTACTCAGCGGCTGAAACATTCACTCTGGTTGATAGGTTCAGGTACGACTTTCTAGACATGAGAGTAAAACAAATTAGCTTTGTGTTTGCCATATAACTGTAAGATACACTTCTTAACACAACAATTTCTAGGTCTACCAGTAGTAAATAGTGATTTACCAGATTGCTATGGTAACTCCACGGTAAATGGTGCTCCCCAGCTATGAATAATGTTTTCTGCAAACTGCTACAGTGTTTTCCAATAATGAATGTAATCCCAACGAACTGCTACATTGTTTCCAACGACAGATAGTAAGTTTTGCATTGTGAGCAGCAGTATCTTCTGGCTCCTCTTCAATGCCTAGGTTTTTCAATGATCTGTGCTATCTACTACTACAATTGTTTCTACTACAGGCTAGCAATTTGCTTGACCGTTGCTACCTCCACTACGACAATTGTTGTTGTCCTTGCTACTCAGCAATTGTTACTATGTGTGCCTCTAGCAGTTACTATGGCTGCGTTTGTTTCCAATCTACCAGTGAGCATGCCAATAAAGAACAGCACTGTAGCCAATCCAACCCAGCACCCCGAATCACCTACTCCTTGAATCCTTCTTCGTCTACAATAGTAGGAGTGGTAGGGGGTGAATTTCCTCTGAACAGGGCTGTTTGCCTGAAGAAACAGCTCCTTGTGGGAGCAGAGCGGCCGGAGTGGAGTGCAAGCTGCAAACAAACACAGCCTATGTCTCCACTACCAATGACAACTACTTTGCTACATGTCTACTTCATTAATCTTGTATGACAAGTTCGAGCTTATACACTACAACCCGAAGGGGTATCAGAATATATAGTTATTCTATTAAAATAGAATTAGGATAATTTCCTTCCTAGTATACCTATTTGTTTATCCTAGATTGATTTGGATTATGATTCAATTCTCTTGTACTCTTTTCCTCCAAGCGGGGCTGCTTGCCCGAAGAAACAGCTCCTTGTGGGAGCAGAGCGGCTGGAGTGGAGTGCAAGCTGCAAACAAACACAACCTATGTCTCCACTACCAATGAGTCAATGACAACAACTCTGCTACATGTCTACTTCATTAATCTTGTATGACAAGTTGGAGCTTATACACTCACCTGAAGGGGTATCAGAATATATAGTTATTCTATTAAAATAGAATTAGGATAATTTCCTCCCTAGTATACCTATCGTTTTTCCTAGATTGATTTGGATTATGATCCAATTATCTTGTACTCTTTTCCTATCCTATATATGTGTAGGAGAGCCTTTCTGTTAATGAAAAACATTTTCTCTTTTTTATTTAACAGGGACAATTAGTGGTTGAAAAATATAAAATAATCAAGATATTACCTCTATCCTTTGTGCTTTTGTGGCCATGAAGAATTTTCAATGGAACAATAAGCGGATTCTGATTAAGATCTGAATAGACCATGCCATGGAAAACATATGCTGTGCAATCCTCAGAACATGATGCAAAAAGAGGGTATGAACGATGAAAAGCCACGTTAGTAATATCCTTGGGATGATTCCTGTTGAATATAAGCAAATTAAAAACAGTCATGATAGGCTTGAAATGATAAATAATGGTAATGCATCTGTTGGTACATAAATACGTTGGACACATGTAAACAGAAGACCAACAAGTAAACACAATGAAGATTCTCTATATTTTTCATATATAAACAAAATGTCCTATCATTCTTTAAAAAAAGGGCAAACATAGCATGTGGTACAATGCAATCAAAACCAGGTCATGTATTAAGCAAGTGGGACAGTGTGACCATGAAATTACTCAGAAGTACAGTTTGGAAGATGTTATCTGTGTGTGTACATGCATGCCTGAGTCTCTAGTTTATGTAAACAATATTTATTTCAGGTGCCATTATCACTAGTTCTACATAGATTTGCATTTTTATCCATTCGGGGAAGCAGCATCTATTGATGAGTGGCTTTACAATGGTGGTCCTCATGAGCTAATTGCTGTACACTTCTTACTTGGGGCCTGTTTGTACCAAGAAAACCAAAAGAAAGGAAAATATGAAGTTAAAAGGAAAGGAATGGAAAATAAAATCATCTGTTTGACTTCAACAAAAGTGTTTATGCACATGGAAAAAGTAGAAGAAAATATTCTCCCTTCAAATTCCACCTATATAGGTGAGAAAAATGAAATATTTTAAGCTCATGTTGGAAATTAAAGGAATTTACTTTCCAATAGAAAATATACACAAATACTATAATTTTGAGCATACTTTTTGGTCAAAGGGAAAATAGTTTTTTTTCTCTTAGTTTCCTTTCATTTCCAAGTGCACAAATCCTCCTTAGTGTACCTTGCATATGGCTCATGAGTGGAACTTAGTTTCCATTTGGGTATGCATCCTTGGATTGCTGTTGCATATTCAGCACCTGTATGGTAATCCTTGATGTTCGTGTATGAAGCCAAATATTCATAATTATGTACTTGTAGCATTTCATATAACCTCATCAAAAAATTATATTTAGGACAGAATTTGGATTTCTTGGTTCTACCAAACATACGAGTGTATGACTACCTTTTATGGATGATCCAAAAACTGAAGTAATGTTACTGCTTGAACCTTGATTCCAATGTATTCTATTCACAATCAGAATACCTTATATCTTCAAGAATGCACAATGTCGTTTCTAGTCTTTAAATCTGAACTAAATTATGTAGGTTTAGAAAATGAAGGAAACCTTTTCTTGAAAAAAAAAACAATTTTTTTATCAGAATACAAAAAAAAACAATAACTTCGAATGCAAATGTCATATTTGTGTTTAAACGGCTGCCAAATGATTGATGATTGTCCAACATTTTCCAAGAAAATATCATAACCCCATAATCCAAGCATATAATTGTACCTTCAATTACTATAAAACATGTGGGTAAGGATATCCACCATTTCAGGAGGAGAAGGAGCAGGGCTTAAAACAAGACAAATATCTGTTGACAGGCCAAGTTACCTGCTTCACTGCATACTTCTAAAATACATAGTGCCAAATATAATGAAACATATTATAGAAAACCATTACCCTAATGTAATCTTCCTACATTAGAACCTGGTACCTGCTGGGAAGAGGTTTTACTTACACATAATGTATATTATTCCTATAGATAATTTATAACTCTAGCTATAACACCGGCTAATATTGGTTTACAATACATAGAATGAGCATCTTCCACAACATAACAATCTCAAGAAAAATTTCAAATTCTACAAGCAACATATAGGGCATAAGTGTGCCAAACCTCAAAGTTCTGTATGGTTTAGATGACAGGTCCATGTCAAACCAGCATAGCTTCCCTTCCTTGCTTCCTACAATTACATTATCCCCTGTAGATACAATATATGATTCTAATTGTTAATGCAAGAAATATTTTGTTAATAACAATGACTGTATCGAATATGACAATGATGCATGAATGATATCATAAGATTTACCGCCAGGATGTATTGCAATGGATGAAACTTCCCGAACTCCTGTCTCAAGCTTCTTAACAAGTTTTTGAGCAGAAAGATCGTAAACACGAACATTTTTCTTTGTTGATACGAAGAATATGGGACGTGATGGATGGAAAACTGCCGAAACTGGAAGCCCATGCAACTTCTTGATAGAATTTTGTGTTTGTCTTTTTGAGAGTTGATGAATCAGTATAGCTCTAGAATCACGTAGACTAATAGATTAAAGAATACAATTGAAAGAGAGAGTCACTTGTCTAAAAAGCCAGAGAAAGAAGACATAAGTCAATAGTTTATTAAACTTGCCATGCAACAAAGGTAACTCCCTATGCACAAAGAAACGACTGAAAATTTTAATTAAAAAAAAAAAGATCTCACGATCCAACAGTTCTATTATTAAAAAACTCAGCTTAATTACACTGGCTAATGTTCATTCTAGCAAATTCAATGTGCATAATAAAGCAGTGTAAAACAATAATGAGAATATATTATTGTAGAAACAATTTAGCCCAAAACTTTAACTATCAAGTCTCTGACTTGAGAAACATGGTGGTAATATAATACCAAGTTATTGTGAATAATATATGTAATTAAAAGTTTCTTGGTACTGGGTCAAAACAAGTAACATTGGAATTCAAGGATATCACTTGGAACAACCGTGCAGAAGTAGTCCCCTTTAAAATGCCATTCAACTGTACCCACAGACTGCAAATCACAAAAAGGTACAGAATAAAATGCTGCATGACATTATCGTCAATTCCAAACAAATCCTGAATATAAACCAAAATCAGTTGTACAATAAAAATTACCTTAAAGTGCTTTAACCTAATGGCATCATATTTGTCATGTTGAGCCCAGGTAACATGGGATGCATCGGTTACATCTGTCAGAATTTTATGTTCAAAAAAATGACATGGGAAGAGACATGAAAACAAATTGAAAAGATGACTAACCACCATTATTTGTTATCGTAGAATCAATGTGGAGTAATTCTTTAATTCTTGGTAGCTGTTCTGCTCTTCCAAGTCCCGAGTCCAAAAGAAATACATCTGGTCCCCTTCAAATAAGAAAACATAAAATCAATAAAGGGAATTTTTAAAAAAAAACAAGACATTTGTATACAAGTTTGCTGCCTTACACTGACACAGCAAGAATAGGAAGCTCTAGCGAAGGATTCCATGAAATATGTTGAACAGCTCCACTAAATTCCCATATTCTTAGGCAACGACCAGTTTCAACTTCCCAGATGCGAGCACTTCCATCAGTCGAACCTTTAGAGGTTAAATATTATTAAGAAAGTAAAAGAACAATTTTGTGATCATACCTTATGTAAAAAGACGGTGAAATACATCAGGTATGAAAAGAAAATAGAACCACACACCTGAAGCAATCCATTCACCAGATACATCAACAGAAATCGAGGTAACTGGACCTGTATGACCTTTATACTCAAAAAAACATGTAGATGGATAAGGCTTTAGATCTTTTGGACTGGGTAGCTTAGGCTTCAAAGTCTCAGGATCTATATTAATCTGGAAGAGAATTTTAATGAATTGTGAGTGATTCTGAGTCCAATTTTTTTTATGAAAGACACATGACATCAGAAATTTCGAACTCTTTTAGAAAAAATGAAGTTACAAGAAAATAGTTGACGACTAGTAGTAATAGATATGCCTGTTCACAAACTTACTCGTTTTTTTCTAGCTCTTGGACATAAATAAAGATCTAAGCACCGCTCAAATCCTTCCTTTAGAGCATTTTCATAGGCGGGAACACATCTAAGAGACTCATACCTGCCAAAAATTAGACAGATACTTAATAAAGGCATTTAAGGTCTACAACATACATTGAGAGAGAGAGAGAGAGAGAAGAGAGTAGAGAAGAATCACCTTCTTGGAATAAATTTAGGACGGTCTTCCTCAAACATAAGCTGGTAAGAATTAATCTCTTCTTGTGAAGGGATATACTCCACAGATGGATTGTATGATTCTTCATGCCCTGAAGGTGAAAATTTTGAAACTTAAAAATGCATGCAGGATGGCCCCAAAAGGTTGAAAAAAAAAACACAGACATGGCACTAGCAGTTGCCAATGTGGTTATTCAGTTGTTGTCTGGTAAGCTGTAAAAAGTGTTTTCATTCCTCAATGAATAATAGAAAGATAGGATAGAGCACTAGAATAATAAGCCACAAGTGCAACTATTACTTATATTCAAAATCGAAACAAAAAAGCAAGCTTCAGGTTAAAAGCTCACCTGCAAGTTTTGGTTTAGGTGCTGGGATATAACTAAGTCCATGTCTTTCATTTTCAGTGGAGTCATCCCCCCACAATAGATAGACATGTGATTCCTCCTTTGGTTTGTCAAACTTAATCCATCCATTTCGAATTGCTCGGACCAATTTGACAACCTATGGAAAGAATAAAATCTCAATTTTGAAAAGTGATTGGTTCTTTAGTCTTGATAATGGAATCTAATACCAATTTGAGAGGACTGATATTATATATGCAAACTCAATGCATTTACAAGAACCTCAATGCCTAGCCTTTAGAAGAATGAGGCTTTATGTAATTCATGCTACTCAATTATTATCTTCGTTTATCACATGCAGGTTGCAAATGTTTATTTCACCTGTGTTTGCAGGATAAACAATTAAATTGCAATTTGTGGTAACTGTTTACCTTTTTATGTTCCCATTTTGATGGAACAAATCTCCTTTTTGGTTCAGGGGCATTTGAGAGGGGATGATCCTTATCTTCATGCACAAACCAATCTACATAGGGCTGCATGAAAAATGCATATAACAGATCAAGTCCACTATTGTCACACTTCAGATATGGCATGGGAATCATGTGATGTCAAGAAAATGAACATACAACTGCATGGATATTTATTTGACATTAAACATGTGAATATAGCTTCATACCTCATATGGATTGACATCAGCATGTGGTGTCTTTCCTTTTAGCATTCTGCGTATCATCCTTGTCTCCTCCTTTGTCAATTCAACCTCTTCGTCATTGTACTCATCATAAATTTTCCTCCTAAGTAAAAATAATATTAATTCAATAACCAAATGATGATGCCCATGAAGGAGATGACCACTATAATATTAATAAATAAAATCAACTGTTGAATGAGATGACCACAAACCACAACAATGTTATTACGGAGCTAGCCTAGGTGGTGCCATGGCAGTCAGGCGTGTAGACGCCTAGGTGCTCTCGACAGACCAGGATCTGGATCCGGATCCAATTAAACATAAGAAAGCCTATTTACAGCAGCCAAACCCCTCCTCCATTCTCCCTTGGCACATGCAGCAGCTGCTACTTCTTCCCTTGGCACCGGCAGCTGCTGCTGCTACTGCTTTCCTTCCAACCAACGACCTTCCTTGCTATCGACGACCACTCCAGCAGCTGCTTCCGGTAGCATCTCCGTCGGTCACCACTTCAGGCGGCTTCTTCTCCATAGTTACCTATTCCAACAACATCTCTAGCGACCTTCTTCACTTCTCCTTGCATCTTCACTCTCCAAGCTATATCTCATGGTCTTTAGTGAAACCATATAAGAAATGTAATTTATTACTGCCTAGGCGTCACCTAGGCGTCCAGTGCCGAAGGGCACCAGGATAAGTATGAACCATACTTGGCCGATGAGTTTCACATTAGTGTTTTAAAGAAGAAACAACATTTGCAAAAGTTGGAAGTAGATTCACATCTGGGATAATTGTTGTGCAAAATTAATTGTAAATTTCCATTTGAATGCATCCCAAGATCCCAAGTACAAAACACAGAACACTTTTTCAAAAACTATGATGCGAGCACAACACCATAAATATATGTTATTAGTGATATCCAGGGATCGGTGATGAGCTGAATCATCACAATGATGTAAGTTGGACTCAGCCTTTCCTAATGCATGTAGCATCACTAGAAGAGATCCAGTGAATTTGATGGCCAACAAGATTCTACTAACAATGACTATTACAAGAATCTTGTCTACATAACCAGTTTTAAAGAGAGTAGAAGCACCAAAATCTTGAGGTTGCAGATACAGCCTACTGTAGATTCTACATGATAAGTATCACACCCATGACCTCATGCATGGTTGCCCGAGGTTCAGCACAAAGTTGGCGCACGAGGGAACATGGATTGATTGTCCTCGGTCCTCGGAGCATGATCAAGTTGGGAAGCAAGTTCAGCATGTGCATAGCTCGATAGCTGCATGTTCAAGATATGCAAGACCGACATGTATTACTCGGCATATGTAAGTTAGGTACAATGCACACAGATGCTACTTAGGCACAGAGACGTTACGCCTAGCGAGCTGGACGGTGCTATGAAAGGGGAAGATCACTCGTTCAGCCCTTGTATTGGAGTGATTCGCATTGTTCACCACAGATGCCAAAGAATAACTTGCTAGGTCAGGCGTAATGTCTATTCAGACCTGATTCTCTTATGCTCAATCTTCAAGACGATCATCCAGGACAATCTAACCTCGATCAAGCGACTCACTCGTTGGGACAAACATTACAGTAAGCTCAACTAAATAGGAAAATTACTAGTCAACCATGGACATTACACTTGGTGTGTTAAAGCTTAGGGTTAAAACAGGGCATCAATTGGATTAAGGTTAATGCTAAAGATCAAGAGACATGCTCTTGATTGTGGGGTGTTGGTGAAACACCTAAGTGCACACGTGTATATAAGTGTGTGTTAAGAAGAAAGAGAATCATATTCCTTAATGACAAAGAGAGTATAATCTTCTATATATAGGAAAACACATACTTGACCTATAGAAAACCTCATAAACGGACAACACAAATAACCATATAAGGACTTATCTACTCTAACACTCTCCCTCAAGCTAGAGCATCTAACATGCATAACTTGCTATTGACTCTTACGCAATTACGACTAAGAAATACATAATTTAGAAGGAATAAAGATAGCAATAGCAATAGTAGCAGCAGTAATAATGGTATCGGTAGTAGTAATAAGCAAACAGCAACAATAGGCAAAAGTTGTAGTAGAAGGCTCGACCATAAGGTAATGCATATCATGTACAAGAATAGCAATATAATTATCCAAAAGATGACATTAACCAATCCAATAGGAAGGGATTGATAGCCCTCAAGTAATAATAGTAAAGTTTGTAATTTCAGAAAATTTTTAAATTTCTCTACAAATAGTCCATAAAATCCTAATTCCCTCTTCTTCCTCCTCTTGTGTGAAACCCAAAGGTGGTGGTAGGAAGCAAAAATGCAGAAATAGTAGTAGTAGATAGTTAGGTAGGCAATAGTTGACCTTTCACGGCATAGTGAGGTGCTAGTGATGCAGATGAAATCTTAAGGAACTGCCCTCTCTTGTTCTTGCCAAGATCAAAGTAAAAAACATTGTTGTCCAACTAGAGCTCCTTATTGAGCACGTCCTGCTCATTTAGCTAACGTGGTAATTGAACAGATCAAGAAACCACATAACGACGTTGACCATGACCATGACATTGGTGTCTTCTTGAAGATCTTGAGGTACCTCCACTAAGAGTTCTCCTTGAGATCAAAGTTGAACAACTTATGCTCCACCTATAGGGTCTTCGTCACCAGCTCTACGTCATTCCCCCTCCACCACCACCTGATCCACCCTCTCCATCCCGAATGGAGCGTGCCAAATCGAAAACCTAACCTTGGTTCGTGAGTGGGAAAGGAGGAGGAGGTGGTAATGGTCTAATTGTTAGGTTGTTGTTCTAAGAGGGAATTTCTTCCTATTGTTCTTATTCTTCCTCTTCTAGTTCATGCTCCCACCCATAAAAAACGCAAGTAATGGAAGAACAAGAGCAGCGGAAGAACGTGAACAGGCAAGCAGCCAAAGGAGAAGAAAACACGAGCAATCGAAAGAGAAGAAGAGAACACGTGCAAAAGGGGATGACCTTGATCATCAAGTTTGAGAGCAACCAAGGGAAAGAGCTACCCTTATCGTAAAGCAATCAAAGGAGATCGAGAGCAGTAGTAAGAGAAGACAGCGAGCAAAAAAGAGGGGGAAAAAGTCATGCGAGGGGGAGGAAGGGGGACCTCGGCCAGTAGGATCATCGACCGAGAGGAGCTTGGCGGCACTAAGGTTTTTCTTCAGAGAAGGTTGCTGCAGTGCTACGTGGATCTCTAACCTATGCTCTGATACCATGTTAAAATATGAATATCCAACTCAAAATCAATTGACTGTACGTAGTGGGATCCATCAATATATAACCACAAGTTCAATCAATCCTTTTTCAAATGTGAGACTATTCTAACACTCTTCCTCACTTGTAGGCCCTTTTAAGCCCAACAAATCTCTTTTAAACATAGGTGGATGCATATAGACTTGAGCCTGTTTGAGCCTCTTATGGCTCTGATACTCTATTAAGGAGAGAGAATCATATTCCTTACTAACAAAGAGAGTACAAGCTTCTATATATAGGACACATGCTTGACCTGCAAAAAAACCCTCATAAACAGACAATATAAAGATCCATATATGGATCTATCTACTATATCAATGTACATAAGTTTATTGTAGGGACAAAGACAACTCTCATTCTAATGATCAAGTGTAAGTTACACTATGGAGTGTACCCAAGTGCGAGCACTTGTAAAGTGTCTCGAGCGTATTCTATTTGTGGATAATAGAAAATAAGGTGCTTCCATATCCACCTTTTCCTTGTGCATTGTAGTGTTTGTGATCTTACAAGTTGAGCTAAGTGTCATCAACAGAGTTTTGTGTGTGACACGAAGAAAATTCCATGACAATAAGTTATTTGCTATTGTCCTAGACAATGCCAATTATTTTGAAGAGATACTGAAATTTGGAGGTTGGAAGCATAATGTGGTGGGGAGTCTCTACAAGTTAGAAGTCACTTTCACTTATCCTGAGTGCCTAAACACTATTACAATAACCATGTCCAATGCAAAAAAAAAAAAAAAAACTAATGTCTACCAGACAAAAACCAACAAAATCAGATAAGCAAAAGTTGTGAAATTCAGAACAAAAAGGACTTGAAATTTAGAAGAAAAAAAAAGGTACTACGATTCAGTAACATTCAGGACTTGAAATTCAGAACAAACAGGACTTGAAATTCAGTAACGGACCAGTTTCCTGAATTATCAACACCAGCTAAGAAAGTATCAATAGCATCCTTCCTGGCCTGCCTCTTAATCTTCTTCCCAGCAGTGTCATACCCAATGTGCTCCTCCTCCTTGTACCACTCCAGAGGAACTTCTCCAACAGTGTTTCTATTCGGCACCTGTAAATCCCAAGGTTATCCATAAATGACCCGTTAAGAAACAAAAAAAGAACCCTCCTAGCACAAACATCTTCTTCACAAAAAATAACTAGAAGAATTTGAATCCGATCAAAAAAGTGAAACACAACATACCTCGTCTTCTGAAGAATCACTTTCTTCAGCTGTGCCGACACCAACACCATATCCTTCTCCACCTCGCCCATCATCATCAACATCAGATACCCCCTGATCATGAACATCAATCAATCTTAGCACACTACCAACCCAACACTCAAACCCAAAGTTATACACTAACAAGAGAAAGCCATGTTACAAACCCATAAAAATCGAATCTTTTTTCCTCCTTTTTTTCTAACATAATACCTCAACATCTGAAGACTCTGCCCCCTCTGTCCAGTGCGGTTCTCCATCACTGCCATCAGACCCGAACTCCAGAGACTCGCCCGGGAACTCTCCATCCGAAAGATCCTATTTTTACAATTCAACCAACCACTCACAGAGCAAAACGGGATAACAAAAAATGCACAAAAAAATGTAGAACATACATTTGTGGAAGGGACTGGGTCCGTTGCTTGCTCGTCGGCTTTCGTCTTCCTCTTCGTTTTCTTCAGTTTGATGGCCTTTGCTTTAGCTGTGACCTTCATCTTTCTTCTTTTCCTCGTTTTTGGTTTTGGTTTTGGTTTCGGAAACCTTGAGTCCGTTTGTTTGCCAGCTCCGGGATCCGAATCTGGATGGAGCTGGTACTGTGCGGTATCTTGGGATCTCTTCTACAGTGGCAACTCCCGCGAGGAGCTCCAGCTGTGTTTAGGAAACCAGCTCCCCGACGTCGCCTCTTCTTCCTTTTCTTCCCTCAAAGGGACAGGGCGCCAGAAACTCCTCAGTATCAATTCCCTCTCGAGACGATGGTACCTGATGATGTTCTCCGGGACCGATCTCCTGTGCCTCTCGTGGAATCACCTCCAGTAGCCGCCCGTGGTTGAGACAGCCTTCCCTCCCGCCACTGCTGCTGCTGAGACTGGCCGCCGCTAGTGTTGCGCACGTCTGATCATCGCCGAGAAGATAACCGTGTTGGTTGTGAGCGGTGACCTGTGGAGACGAGAGGATGGAAATCGCGGGTTTAGGGTTCGAGGGGTTGGCGGGTTTAGGGTTTAGGTTCAGCGCGTTTAAATTATTGATCCGGCTACCCGAATCTTAGGACTTTCATACTTCTTCTTTTTTTTGGAACGAAAAAACTGTGCATCCAAAGGCGGATGCCAGAGTCAGATTTCAATAGCCAAACAAGTGAAGAAGCCCAGCGGAGAAATAATGAAATTAATATACATAAAATTTTTGAATTAAAAAATAATATTGAAATCATTTAACTTTTTTTGTTATTTGTAATTCATTTTTTTCCTGTAAATCATCTTTTCTTATGTTATGGTGTATTTATACTCTATGTTCATTCGTGCATAATAGTACAAATATACCATATTTTATCATACACTTCTCTTTAACCATAAGTTTAAATATTACTTTAAAATTTCAACATATTTTATCAAATATTTATTCTTTTATTCTTTAACCGTAATTTTAACAACTACTTCAAAGTTTAAAAAAACAACTACTTCAAAGTTTAAAAAAACAAAAAAAAAAGGACTAAAAGAAACAATCAAAAATATACTTGTATCATTATGCCTTGATCTTTCTTTTCTAATTGACATAAAAAAGAAGAAGAATATCATGGACAATACAAATAATAACATAAATAAAAAAAATTATATTAAAAATATTATTAAAATAAAATATTAATTTTAGAATTAAAACATATTTTGATTCTAAAAGTAAAATAACAACTTCAGTTCATTAAAACATATTGATTCTTAAAACAATAATATGTTTCCTCTTCATTAAAAAAATCATGGAGGGAACAAATATAAAAGAGGAAGATGTGGACCATAATACTTAACTTGAGGAATTTTTGCTTCCATTTACTTCTCTCATTTAGTACAAAATCTGTACTTCTAAAAATGCATTAATGAAAAAAGGAAATACACAGTTAAAAAGGGAAACACATAGGATATAGTATAAAAAGAAAAATAATAGAAACGCATAAATTTTCAAAAAAGAATAAATAATGATAATGATAAAAATTGACTAATAAGTTGTGCGGCCCTTAACCCGTCTAACGGCAACAGCAATGACTTAATTCACAACAGCTCTCGACGACAGCAATGACTAAGTAGTAGCAACGTTTGAACTCGACAACAGCAACTCCCCCATATCAATAATAGCAACAACTCAACAGCAAGAGCTTCAGCAACAACACGTAGTTTGCAACGATGCAATGGCAATAGCAACGCAATAGTAGTAGCGGTGACAACAATCCTCATCGAACTCCCCCCAAACTACCTCTCTCGATCTCCCTCTCATTGTCACGTCTCAAATTTTCCACAATAATTTAAACAAATTAAATTACGGAAAAACTAAAGCTAAATAGAAAATATCTAACTACCAGGAACCTGTGTGTACGACTAGGAGACCCCGATCTATATGCACTACGCTATGCCAAATGCATGTCTGCACCTGCAAGCCAAAACCACAAGGAAAACGCATGAGTGATCAAAGTTACTTAGTACGCACCCCACGAAAATCGTAGAAAACAAAACTATAATCATTTCCATTTTAAATTCCTTTCGCAAACCATTTCCTCAAAACCTCAGAAATCAGGCCCACACCGGCCAAAATCACAAACCAGGGCTCTACTAGCCCAAAGCCACAAGTAAAGGCCCTCAATGGCCAAAACTACACGTAGTGAGTCGGGAAGCCCAACGCCAGGCAACCAAACTCTGGCCACACGCAGTCCACTGAGGAGCGACCCTAGCATTCCGCACTGCCACGGTGTGCCACCCTGTGCAGGAGTCGAGCCAACCACTGTCCCGCGATTCTCCCACCTGGAGAACCCTCAGAAGCCAACCCCTCCCTAGGAAGGTTGTCCTGTCTCTCAAGACGCTACCAGCTACGGGGCACGTGTCCCACCCGCACTGGCCACCACAGGGTATGCCTCCTCATGGCGTCCTCCACACACGGTGCTCAAAATGGAGTGTCATACCTCCACACCCGACAACACCCGAGCCTTAGTGCTCACAACGACAGCAGGAGTATCATACCTCCCCGTCATGCCACAAGACATCTCAACCCGCGGACCACAACCCTAGCCTCGAGATGACAGTCAAGGAGTCTCATACCTCCAGGACCCAACCCTCATCAGCCTCAGGTATCTCGCCCCCGACATCAAGAGGGGACATTGCGCCCGACCACCCGAGAATGTCGTCACATTCCCTAGTCCCGACGACACAGTCCCATGCTACCTCAGCCCGCACACAGAAAACCAGGAAATCATTTTCCAAACCTGGCCAACCATTTCCTTGAAATCTATTTTTCAAACCATTTTCATATCTTTTGAAAACTCTTCCAAAACCTCGGCAAAACGACGCATCAGGTGTCCCAAGGGACCACCACTGATGGCCCACAATCCCATCTCATAGGAACAAAACATGGCATCCAAAAAGCCATCGAAAACACATTTGCAAACTCATTTGGGCCCAGAATCGGCATGCCGAAAACCCCTGATTCGGTAGGTCGATCTGGATCGATCGACCGAATTAGGTCAACGGTCAACATTCAGACCAAATTCGGTATACCGTTTAAAAATGGATGACCAAAACTCGACCAGAGGACCTAAACTGATAGAAAAACGGTATGCCGAAATCCCCTGATTCGGTATGCTGTTTCCATTCGATATGCTGAATTCTACGAAACTAGAAAACGGCCCAAACCCCATCGTCCGAAATCGCTCCAACTGGGACCTTCGATCGGACCCACTAAACAAACATCAAAAATATTGCATAAAACATATGGTGTAGATCCTCGAGTCTACTCCAAAACCCAACAAACAAAACTAAAATCCATTCACCATGCATCAAGATAAAAAATCACAAAGGCAGAAGGGTCAAAAGGACCCAAAACACACCATTAGCCATAAATGCCAATAAATGCTCTATAAATACACAATAAATCACAATAAATTCTAGGAAGGTAAACTTACCAAGATTTCATGCAATCCTAGCATTTTCTACCAATTTCATGCTCTCTATTACTCAAAGTGGAGATGCGTACCTAAGAAACGCCTCCGACGATCTTCGACCGACTCCGACGAACTCTGACGCAACCACAGCCACGGGGCACACCACGCGAGCTCCGCACACCACCACGAGCAACCATAGCTCTCCGCTTCGCTCCCTCGACCTCTTCCTCTCTCTCGACCCGCGCACGATGCAGGGGGAAAACAGAGGAGGTAGGAGAGACGAGTGGAAAGGAGGAAGGGAAAGAAGGTGGAGGTGGAGAAGAAGAAGTGTGCCGCCAAGGAGGAGGAGAAAGGAAGAAGAAGGAAGGAGGAGACGGCGATGGGTGGCGAGGAGAAGTGCGGTGCGGCTTATAAAGCCTGTGCTCACAGTAGCTGAAAACGTGCCCACCTGTGCGTCTCAGCCACCGGCACACCGCACGAGCAGCCAACCGCCAGCCACCACCAATGAGGCCGACTGCAAGCCTCAGCCACCAACCCACACATGCGGGCCCCACGGGGACCCCACACCTGTGCCCCACACGCACAGTGCCACAATGCACAGTGGCAACCACGCACAGGGACACGCAAATAGAAGCCAGTCCATGAGGCCCAAGCTCAAAAGCACAGAACTGCACAACGGCCTCGGAACAGTAACACCTGTCGAGGAATAAAATTCATAAAATGTAAATAATTACAAAATGATTTTTATGGGTGTTACATCCTAACCCCCTTAAAAGAAGCTTTCGCCCTCGAAATCACTAGGCAAAAAGGTACGGGTACTGGGCTAGGATGGCTTCCTCACGTTCCCACGTGGCCTTCCCTGCTCCATGATGCCGCCATCGTACCAAGACCAGCGGAATCACCTTGTTCCTCAGCACCTGCTCCTTGTGGTCAACAATTTCGACGACATCCTCCACAAAGGACAGATCTTCCTAGAGTCCTTCTGGCTGAACTGGGATCACATGAGAAACGTCAGCCAGGCACTTCCTCAGCATGGAAACATGGAACATGTCGTGCATGGACGACATCTCTGGTGGTAGATCCAATCGATAAGCAACCTTACCGATCCTCTGGGTGATCTGGTAAGGACCAATATAGCGAGGACTCAGCTTGCCACGCTTCCCAAACCGCATGACACCCTTGATCGATGACACCTTCAGAAATACATAGTCTCCCACCAGAAATTCCAGCGGTCTCCGCCTCTTGTCGGCATAGCTCTTCTGCCGACTCTGTGCAGCCAGCAACCTGCTCCGGATCAAATCCACCTTGTCCGCATACAACTGCACAAGCTCAGGACCAATCAACTGACGCTCGCCCACCTCGCTCCAGCAAGCCGACGATCTGCATGGCCTACCGTACAAAGCTTCGTACGGTGCCATGCCGATGCTCGAGTGATAGCTATTGTTGTAGGCGAACTCAATCAACGGCAAATGGTCCTCCCAACTCCCTTGAAAGTCTAAGGCACATGCTCTGAGCATATCCTCCAATGTCTGGATAGTCTTCTCTGTCTGACCATCCGACTAAGGATGAAATGCTGTGCTATAGTTG
>JAMKQA010000989.1:0-32979 GCA_024699735.1 Posidonia australis | reverse complement strand
TTTTTCTAATCATTGGACTTTGTAATAAATGTTTCTTTTTGAAGGACTGTATTGAATAATCTCCCTCCTAACTCCAATGTACTATTTTGTGTCTTGAGAAAACATTAATTAGGTCCGAACTACAATAACGCCCAAAGCCTAAACCCAGCTCTATTCGGCCCAGCCCACATCATCACTCACTCAAGCCTGCGAGCAACCTCAATCCTGCAGCTGCAGAGGGGGTTTTTATTAGGGTTCCTCCTCGGCAAGCGGCATTTAACAGCAGAAATGGCGAAGTACAGCATCGTGACGAAGGCGAGGCGTGCGGAGATCCAGGCGCGGAAGAGGGCGGCCCACGGCGACTCCGTGACCGGGAAACTGAAGCTGAGGGTACCTCCCACCTCCATCTCCGGGAAGCGCAAGAGGAAGCTCTTCAAGAAATGGCGCCGGGTATGACGATGAAGTTCTTCTCCTTCTCTGTACTTGTTAAAATTTCAAGTCTTTTTTATAATATTATTTCTTCTTGGTGTGTTCTTTTGTTTATTTGATGTGTGTGTGTTTTGTGGTGGCCAGGAACAAAAGCAGAATATCGAGAAGGGTTTGGTTACGATGCAAGATGTTGAAATGACGGTAGCTGAAGGTCAGTGGTTTAATTTCGCCTCTTTCGTTCTATTTTTTGATTTGTCTCTGTTGATGCGGTTGTAATCTATTTTGGTCCTTTTTTTTTATTTGTCTCTGTTGATGCGGTTGTAATCTATTTTGGTCCTTTTTTTATTCAATGATTCAATGTAGCTGTGGAAGTTCATCCTCAACACTTTGTAACATTGTGTATTTGAATGAATTATATAGAATAGTGTCATTGTTTATCGTCTCTTGAATAACGGTATTGCTTAATGGTAACACAGTAGCTCTGATTGTAGCTTTGGATTGGTGTATCTTTTTATATTCTGGTTTATAGGTTGAGTGTTATAGAAACAATTTGAGTATGTGTACACTGTACACTTATCTGTACTCCTCAGTTCAATTATATGCTGGTTTGCTAAAACCAGTGTTAGTCGTGTTTAAGGTTCAGAAAATAGATAATGAGTGTCCATTTCATTGACAGACTAATCAGTGCTATACGCTACTTAGTCTTTGAACTGATGAATCAATCTGATCAGTCAATCCGTAGGTTGCTGATCCAATCAATTATTTCGACTGGCTGAATGCCCAAGTAGAGGTTGCATTGACATGGAAGAAAATTACTTAATTTCAAGGGATGTGTGATTCTAATAGATAGTTAATGTCCAATGGCATTAAAAGATGGAAATATTTATCATTTGCAATATCACAATATGTTAGATTTATCCTGTGGTTTTCATCTTGGGTATAAGATTTTTAAGTGATTCCCTCCTTGAATGTGATGTAGCCAGGCTTGTATTTCCTTGAGGCATGCCATCATAATCTGTGATTAAATTCTGTGATGATCCAGCTTAGTTGTGTTTAGCCATGGAGGCGTGGACCATCTTTTGCTTTAGAAACATGCTCTATAATAGTCGTCACCCTTTTTCTATGTACTCTTGTCATTTAATAGGGTGAGATGTGTATATAGAATAGCAGCTTGTTTTCTTTGTGTTAACCAAACATTCAAACTTTCTTGGGCATCATCTCAGCATACCTTGTGATTCTCAATCATTGATTATCACCATTAGCTACTAAATCTTGTATCTTATCCCATACAACATATTGTGGCCGCCTTTCTGACTGGAAACAAAGTTTCTCTTCATGATATACAGTTGATTGTAGTGGCTCTCATGTCTTGTGCTCATATCAAAACATTAACTATCCATTTCTAATCCCTGTTGTGACTGTTGTGCTTGGTTTTTCTCGGCATCATGCCATTTTGGACCTAGTTAAAATATCGTACATTCATACTTAAGTTTTTTGAAGGTTTCCTCCTACATATCTGTCAGTATTCTACATGTTACTTGACTGCTAATTACAAAGCATCTAAATGTCTTACTTGAATCTTAATTTTCTTTTGGATGTCCTGATTTCATGGATGGTATTGCACCTTAACTATCATCCATGCCTCCAGGTGTGCATACTGCATGATATGAATATTTGCAGAATATCTTGATGGTGGTTACTCTGTTATCACTTATCAGTATAGGTCCCATTTTCGTAGATATATGCAGAAATCTGTGCTTATTTTTCCCATGCTTAATCCTATGATTTATTTGCCTCCATTTGTGTAGTTTTGATTTTTCACATTTGCTGCTTATGATTTTTCTTGTAGTAGAAAAACTTTAATGTGCCTTTTTGGTTTCTGTTAGGACTGGTGTGATTGCTATTGTTTCAAACTTTGCTGTGGATGCCTGAGAACACATATTAAACAACCCCATTTCAATACCATTTTCTATTCCAGCTTTATATGTTCAGACACCCTTCTTGTATATTTTCTTACAAAATCATTTCACAGGCATAAACATAATTTGTTAGCTTTCTTTTGAATTTCATGCCTATTTCGTCTCCTTTTTTAGGGTCTTCTCTGATCACCAGTGAAAAGCCTCAAAAGAAGTTTCACATGAAGAAAAAATCGAAGCTTAGCATTAGAAAGTTGAAAGGCAAAGGTATTTCGTTATTATTTTTGCCCATGAAGATGTGACATTCCATATTTTCATGAAAAATGATTTTAAGTAGTTTATCATTATTCTGAGCTTGTGGCAGTCATCAATGCTTTATTCTGCAACTTTTCTTGTTGTTATAGCAGCTGATGATGGCTCAGATCTCTTTGAAATTTTATGCTTATTTAAATTTGAAAGTATTATACCTATAACGTTTGGCAAGCATTTTATTCTTTTTCTCAGTGATTTCTATATAATGTGTAGGTAAAAGGAAAGGAAAATCTACCAAAACCACAGCTGCAGAAAGCCCTGTAGATGCCATGGTAGAATGACAGTACAGGAATGAAAATTCCCATGCAACAATCCTGTAATTTTATCTGTCCTGTTTCTTGGCTATCCATCAAAGGCTGTTGTATTCTAGGACATTAATGGCCTTTTATGTTTTTACTTCATTTCATCTTTGCGGCCGTGTTACCTTGATAACTCGAGAGATCAGAATTTGGGTAATTGATAGCAGGATTGAAGTAGTTATCTCTGACAGGAAGATACTAATTTTTATCACAGGGATAATAAGAAAGTTATTCTTCAATTCTGGTGTTTCCTCTTAATAATTGCCAATTTGAAACTATAAAGTCATTGTATAAATACGACAAGATACTGAAGGTTAGGAATCTGTCACACGAATGATAGCTGAATGATGGGTGTGGCCCAGTCTTTTGAAGTCAACGTTATTTGGTAGTTGCAATGTGCACGATCTTGAATTCTTCTCTTGTTTTATATGCAAAGCATTTGTTGGTTGTGTAAGACATTCTGGTGCGTTTCTTATTAGATCTGTTCATGACAGATGTTAATGAGGACGGTAAGTGACTTGACTGAGTTGATATAGTTAGAGTAATTGACTCGATGGTATGTTCAACTTTTATTAATTTCTATTTCAGTAGTTTTAACTTAAAAGTCTTATATTGTAGTGTCTTTTACTTCAATCTGTGTATTATTCTATTAATTCTATAATAATTTATCCTCAAAATACCTTTGAACCATTTAAAGTTTCTTCCTCTTCACTGTCTTATCATTATTCCACTCCAACGCCACCACTCCCATCGTTGTCGGCCACCACCTAAAAAATTGAACTACTGAAAGCCACCGAAATATTGCAAATTTCAGGGTCATGTATGGTCCGCTAGATGAATCCATGAACTACTGAGATACAGCAAACGTCATTCAAAAAGGACGAATAAACCAAATTACACGTTGCAGATCTAAACCAAGCCAAAGTACACGTATTATTAATTTACATCATTTCTAATATGTTTCAATTTGAACAACCACTGTGGCCTTTTCATTGTCAAATGCACTGGCTCGCCAAGCACTATTAATGTTGGGAATTTACTAACTGTAAATATATTCGTAATAGCTTTTTCTACAAGAATTGTAGTGCTCTTACTTCAGTTCTCTAAGGAATAAGAGATTGCTTACGTTTACGCAGGGATCTAGAATCAGTTCACCAAACGAAGAAATGAGTACTTAATGTATTTTCATATCTAAATTCACAAATTTATTTTGGTGGTTGAGGTAGGAAGGAGAAGAATTCGTTCTTATGTTATAATCTTGAAAATCATAGCAGATCTAGATGACAATAAGGTACTTCAAAATTTTTTATTTTTCTGAATCTCATTGGTCTATTAAATACCATACAGGATCACATCTCTCACCACATCCACCACTAAATACTTGCGAAATTTGGCAACAGAGCTAGAAAGAGAAAGAGGACGAGCAAACGAATCTGTCAAAGGAGGAGGAGTTCAATGAGAAGATTTAGTAAAGGAGGAGCTCAGCAATGACACGTAGATGTGGACATGTGGTAGAGGAGGAGAGGAAATATCTGCTAGGATTCAAAATCAAATTAAGGTGTAACCTTTTAACACTGTTAGGTAACTTAGGTGTACGTAAAAACTAAACATAAGGTTTTTTTTTTTTTTAAATATCGATATACATATATTTTTTTCTTGTGATCTGTGAGATTCGAATCTAAAAAGAAGATAGAAGTTCCAGACTAACTACATCATGATAGTTGATTTAAAAAAAAAAAAAAAACTAAACATAAGTTAAAAGTACTAAAGTGTATGCTTTTTAAGTTGAAGTCACTACTAAAGTGAAAATTAATAAAAAATGAAGCTATTATCAAGTCGATTATTCCATACAATTAAATACCTAAACCTCTAATTTGGTAGTGGTATGCTCGAAGTGATGATGCACACAAATGAATCTGGAGATCTAGCCCACAGCTATCTAAAGGCTTAAAGGGTATCCTAATTCCTACCCTACCTAGGATAGGTCGAGAGAACTCAAACAGAGATCACCCATCTCCCAGTTCACACCCCAAAGGTGTGATGCTACCAACATGCTTGGGCCATACTCTTATCAATAACTGAATTCGCCCAGATCTAAGTCAACGGTGTTGTTATCTACTAGCAACTCAATTTCGTTATGCTGTAATAACAACTTCCAATCCAAGAAAGTTTTAATGCATAAGAGAACGATTCGTTCACTCGTATACATTAAACATTTACAAGTAAATTGTACTAAATACTTGTTGATGATGATCCACAGTTTCTGTGTTGGGCGCTGATGGAGTAGAATTCTTTCTGCATATGTACGTTCAGAAGACACAAAATCAGTGGGTCCAAACACGAGGTTATAGAAAAAGGCAAAGTATTAAAAAAAAAAAAAAAAAAAACTTACCACATTGGTCAAATCCAGCGATGTGAGATAGTTTTACAGTTTTACTTGACAGGGAATGGAAAAGAAATTTGGCCGTCTCTTTTGGTATTATCTTCTCGGATCTTTCTCCTGGTGTGCTTAGCTCTGATTGACAAGAAAAGGGCAGCCCACGGCAAAACCCACCACTCTGTTCTCTCCACTATTTCTTCAGACCCAACTCGTTTTCTCCTCAACAACTCACGTTTCTTCGCTAAAAACCTCCATTTTTCTCTTACTTTGTCGGTTCACGACAGACCCATTTCGTCAATCGTAGCAAAATACCAGCTTGAAGTGATGGAGACGTGATTTCTGGGAGAAAGATCCCGCCTTTCTTCGTAGATCTGATAGGTTTTGTGTGAGCTGGAAAGGATTTGAGAAACACCCTTCTTCAGATATTGGATTGAAGGGATCCGTTTGTGTAAGAGGGAAATGGGAAGAATGGGGGGAGTTGTTGTGTTGGTTCTGTTGTTGTTTTGTGGTTTCAGAGTTGAAGCAGATGAATCAGATCACAAGTACAAGGAGAAAGATCATGTCCCTTTGTATGCAAACAAAGTTGGTCCTTTTCACAATCCAAGGTAATAGAGAATTTCAAAGACCAAGTTTTTATTTCTTGTTCGAGTTGCCTTCTTTTCGGGTACCAGTAGTATATGCTTCTCTATCAATGTCTTGTCTGGTCTGGCTATTTATAATTTCATTTTCTAAATCTGCATCTTGGAAGTTGTTTTCCCGGCACGTGTGAGTCTAGTTGGTAAATCTGAATCTGATGGTTCTTCTCAATATATAAAGTAAAGTGCTTTGCTAGAAGTTTATTGTGCTTGCTCTTAACTGTTTAAGAACAAAACTTCTTCTTGTTGGTGATCTTGATTCAGAACTTTGAAACAATGTAACCACATTTTATCTTCTTCAACAGAATATTCATCAATTGATTTCGTCTGATGCTGTCTCACACTAAGAAGAATCGAGGCTCCTAGATCTTTATTTCCTTTTACAATTGGTAATTGGATGTGGATCTTTGGTCCTAATATGTCATAACCTGGTTGTTCAGATGCTTAGCTTTTCCATAAAATTACAACTTTTTTTCAGAAAATGGTTTGACAGTGGCTTATGAATGGCATTAACGTATGGCCTTTGACCTGGATGGTTTATCACTTCAGTCATTTACTCATTTGTTACCTCTCTTCTAGGCAATCTTTCTATAATCCTACCAAGAAATTTCTATAATCTTACCACGATCAAATCAAAGAAATGGTTTGGGCTTCTAACTTGTACCTAGCAATATCCAATCTCTGAAGCATAAGAACAACAATGCTCCATGGTAGTTACCTTGAAGCCATATCCAAGGCCAATGTTTGCTTGTACAATATATATATTTTAAAAAACTTAAAGAGAATTTTAATTTTGAAAATGAAGTCCATATTCATTTCCTATAGATAAATTAAATTTACCATCTTATTTTGAATTAACAAATTCTTTTTTACTTTTACAGTGAAACTTATCGGTTCTATGATTTGCCATTCTGTTCACCAGGTAAGTGGACTCAACTGTGTGACATCTCTTTCAAAGTCATTGTTGCAATTGGTAGATTCTTCTTTTAACCAACCACTCTTTTGTGCTTGTGCTGTAATGTTCATTTTCAAACTCATCAACAGAGCATGTGACCGAGAAGAAGGAATATCTAGGTGAAGTTTTAAATGGAGACCGTTTAGTAGATGCACCATATGTCCTTAACTTTCGAGAAGATACACAGTCTAAATCAATTTGCAAAAAGAAAATGTCTAAGGAAGATGTTTTGAAGCTTAGGAACGCTGTGTCAAAGGACTACTATTTCCAGATGTATTTTGATGACCTGCCCTTGTGGGGATTCCTGGGGAAGGTTGATATGGATGACAAGCATGATACCAGCACGTACAAGTACCTGCTCTTTAAAGACATCCATTTTGATATTCTCTACAACAATGACCGTGTAATAGAAATAAATGTTCAGACAGACCCAAATTTGGCTGTGGATATTTCCGAAGATAAGGAGGTTGATGTGGAATTCTCTTATTCTGTCTCATGGAAACCAACTGATATACCTTTTGAGAAGAGGATGGAAAAATACTCCAAGACATCTTCTATGCCACAACACTTGGAGATACACTGGTTCTCTATCATCAATTCCTGTGTGACCGTCCTCCTCCTGACTGGATTCCTTGCTACAATTCTCATGCGTGTTCTCAAGAATGACTTTGTAAAGTAAGAATAGAAATATCAACAATAATCTTTATTTACTTTACACTGCCAGGTACTTCTTTACCAATGTATTTTCTCTGTTTGTGACAGGTACTCGCATGAGGACGATTCCCTTGAAGATCAGGAGGAGACTGGATGGAAGTACATCCATGGAGATGTCTTCCGGTTTCCAAAGCATAAGTCATTGTTTTCTGCTGTCCTTGGATCCGGAACTCAGCTTCTAGCCCTGTAAGACTTGTTGCCACATCAGCAATTTGAAAAAAGGGAGTTGCATCAAACAATTGTCTGTGATATTCTTTTGTAAGTAGTTCTGTTCTGTTATTCACCAATATTTGATAATTCTGTCTCCAGTGCAATATTTATATTTATTCTTGCGCTAGTGGGGGTGTTCTATCCATACAATAGGGGAGCACTTTTTACAGCTCTTCTTGTCATATATGCACTTACCTCTGGTATTGCTGGCTATGTCGCAACCTCTACATATTATCAGCTAGAAGGAACAAATTGGGTATGGCATTTTCTGTTGAAGTCTTCTGACAATCTAAGCTTCCTCGCATTTATCTCTGCAGTTTTTTTTATTTCTCTTCATGTCTATTGCAGGTTGGAAATTTGTTGTTGACAGGCTGTCTCTTCTGTGGCCCTTTATTTTTGACGTTCTGTTTTCTGAACACAGTTGCTATAGCTTATAGTGCTACTGCTGCACTGCCATTTGGCACTATTATTGTGATTCTTCTTATATGGACACTGGTAACCTCACCTTTGCTTGTATTGGGCGGTGTTGCCGGTAAGAACGGCAAGACAGAATTCCAAGCTCCATGCCGTACCACAAAGTATCCCAGAGAAATTCCCTCATTACCATGGTATAGAGGGACAATTCCACAGATGGCAATGGCAGGGTTTCTTCCCTTTAGTGCTATCTACATTGAATTGTACTACATATTTGCGAGTGTATGGGGTCACAAGATTTACACCATCTATAGCATCCTATTCATTGTTTTCATCATTCTTATCATCGTCACAGCATTTATTACAGTAGCTTTGACATACTTCCAGCTTGCTGTTGAGGATCATAAGTGGTGGTGGAGGTAAGCCTAATAACTATTAGTTATATGAATATCTTGCAGATAATATAATTTAAAATCTCTGTCTATGCTTATTCTAATAAAAAATATTTGGAGATTGTTATCATTGTTCTTTTTGTTGAATTTGTATAAATCACAGCATAACTTAAATCACAATATTTATATATAGAAAAAGACACTGAATCATATTATTCTTTATGTTAAATATCCTTTTATACACCAGGTGTATTTCGATTAAATCAAATTTCCGTTCCTGCCATTGAAAATTCACAACCATGCTCAGTTTGTTTAGCTGAGCTTGACTTGGATTACTTTCATTCATGCTGTTCTTCCGTTCTTGCATTAGTTTAATCTCCATAGAATATGTGTTTCACTCAAGAAATTGCTGAAGTATCACATGAAATCAGCTTGTGTCTAGATTTGACAGCTTCTATATTATAACATTTCTGTGTTGTTTATGGCATTTCCTGACTAATAAATAAAAGAAATCATGATGCTCAATCTTCACTACCCTATTCCTCCATTGTTCCATGTAGGTCTGTTCTTTGTGGAGGTTCCACTGGGATATTCATCTTCTTCTACTGCCTATACTACTATCATGCAAGATCAGACATGTCTGGCTTTATGCAGACATCTTTCTTCTTCGGCTACATGACTTGCATCTGTTATGGATTCTTCCTCATGCTAGGGACTGTTGGTTTCCGTGCTTCTTTGCTGTTTGTCCGTCACATCTACCATTCAATAAAATGCGAGTAGACACAGTCCAGACGGTGAAGTTTGGCAGAGAATTCTGTATCCATCATTTTAGTCAGTACACAAAAATCCGATGCAGCACTTCCTGGCTTCTCTCCACAGTTTATTTTTTATCCCACCCAATTCCCTTTTTATAAGGTTTGTATGTTATACCTTTACCATGAAGTATGAAGAAATATGCATGATGAAAGTTTAATTAGTTAGTTACTCATCCCTGTATCCATTCTGTTGTAGCATTCCAAAACAAGGGAGATTATGTTAGACAATGTGTTATTGCTGAACCTAAAGTTTCGATCATTTATTGCTTAAAATTCATTACTGATCTGTGTTTTCTCGTCCTGGTTGAGAAACATGTTCTTTCAAGAGGAAAATTTTCTTTTGTGGTAAATATTCATAATCTAGACCTATAAACGATATGTTTTTTATATAAACAAAAGAAACCATTATTAAAAAAGGGGGAGTCCGGAGTCGTGGACTAGGTGTTTATGTTTAGGTACAGACCAAATAACGCAGAAGTTATCTATTTTAAGAATCTCGAAGTTCGCTGCAAGATTTCATTGAACAAAATCTTGCATTTGAAAGCATCTTGATCAGAGCTTGATTTGGTGAACTGCGTTTGAGCTCCTATAAACACTCATCGTAGCTAATTTCGTTAGAGATATCACTATATCAGACAGGAACATGGCATAGAGTATTACCTGACATGGGCTGGAAGCTACATCGGACCTGGTGGATAAGATTATATGTCCAGAAATCTCGGCCCAACAACCGACAATGTAGTCATGGGGTCTGTTATAGGCCCGATCGATTGGCTTAAGCAAATGCTGACTCCCGTTGTTTTAAACCTCGGAAGTGAATGATTTCTAATTATGAATATAAAATTCACTAGAAAATTTGAAATGTGAATTTCGAGTCCTTTTTTTTTTTTTAACCATGAAAGTAGATTTTTTTTTATTTTTATTTTGTATCAATGGACTTATTTTCAAAAAACCCAAAAAAAGAAAAGAAAAGGGAGTCTTATGGGTTTTTTAGATTTTTTTTCCTTCTTCTTCTTTCTGTTAAATAACAAATATTTCCTTATTATGTCATCACTTTTTAAATAATCCATCTCAATAATTAACAAACGAACAGATTCCTAATCTCCACACTGGTTCCTCTAGATGTGTATGAACGTAGCTCTGTACATGTCTTCCGCGTGCAACGATATAATTGAGAAAATTGTCGTTTGGTCGAGTAGGTTGTGTTTTATGACAGCAAAGGACTAGAATCCCTTTGAGACATGCTTGGTTTGTAACCACGCCACGTTATCATACACTCCAGAAAAGTTCTTAACTTATCCTACACCAATGAGGTCCTTGAGTAATTACAGGGAAATATGCGGCTCAAAATGCAAGGAGGAAAAGGTACTTGGCAGGTTTCCATGGGCAAAGGCAGAGCAGGTACCGGTGAGGACAAAAAGGAGCTCACTGTCACTGTACCACATCTCATTGCTGGGAAGGAATTCATTTGATCAGGGGGGGAAAAACCAGCAAGTAGGATGTAAGTTGAATACCCAAATGTTTTTGCTTCACCGGAAAAAGAGGAGAAGTGTCAACTTCTTGGTGGGTATTTGGTGGGGTGATGAAGGTGGAAAGTGTTGTTGGTGATCTTCTCTTGTAAGTGTTTCTGTCTCTGCTTGTACCCTTTACTTTTGATGCCTGTGTTGTTGTTGTTTTTTTTTCTGAAATCCATGCATATGTATTTTTCTGCTACATTTCTTGTTGAGATGGGTGTTGTCTGTTTGGTTAAAGATTTGGGGTTTGCAGATGTCTTATGGGTATATAGTCAATGACAAAGGTTTTTTTTTTTTTTTTCCCTTTTTTCTCTTCTCTTTTTTCATCTGGAATCATAAAGCTCGTTCTGATCTCATAGGTCTTAGCTCCACCCGTGAGTAAGTGCTGTTCTTGACAAGATTTTACCTTTTCCTCGTTTTTCTTTTTGTGCTTGAGCACGAGCTCATTTCTGGTATACTTTAAAAGGTGGGATCTTTAGACAGAGGGTTTTGGCTTTTTATTATTTAGTTTTTTGTTTTTGTTTTTTTTGTTTTTTTTCCCCCCAAGTGATAGATGGATTGCTCATGTTCTTCTGCTACTTATGGGCCATCACATTTTGTTTGCTCGCCACAGCAGGATTTCTTTTTCATATCTTGATTTATTATTGTTACCTCTACAATACGTGCATACTCTGTTTATCTCCAAATATTGGAGAAAGAAATATGTTTACCTTTTGAAACTCTAGTAATTTGTAAGTTCTGTCTATAGGAACCCTGGTCTTGCCCACAGATCAGAGACTTCTCTTGCTTGGCTTTTGTATCATTAACAAGTGGCATCGTTTTGCTTATTTGGAATTTTATGGCTGGCAAGGATAGATTGCTTGTGCTTTTATCACTTGTCTGAGGTAGTGGATCCAAATCCAAGTTGCCATTGTTTTATAATAGGCTTTCTGTTGAAGACGTTAAAAACCCCAAGTTATCATTATTGTCATATTTTATACTGGTACGTAACTTGGTTGTGTATGATACAAAGCAGGCTGTGTTCCTTTCGTAGATTTGTAGGTCAAATATATGGCCTTGAAGGAACAACTAGCTGGTTTTCAACCTTTTCTTTTCCACATATGATTGAATGAGTTGTTTTTTTTTTTTAATCATGCTTCTAAATATCCATGCTTTAAGTTAATGATGTTCCACTATTATACTTTTATACAATAGCAGTTTGTAAGTGTTGGTTAGCTTCTTTCATGGATGGAACAGGTACAGTATGGGCAATTAGCAAGTTTTTTTTTGGTTTAGATGGATGCCAAGGGAAGGTTGGGCATTCGAAAATGGGATTTCTCGGGTCAGCATGCAAGTGCTGAGCAGGTGTTACAACCTGCTTCTGATGCCACCATCTCTCAAGCTGAGGCTTCTCAGCATCAGCCAACTTTCTTGAAAATCAGTGCTTACCAAGGCAGAAGCTCGGCGATGAGCGAATCAAACACACAAATGACCGCCATGAACTTCACCTTGGTTCCTCAGAGAAGCTTCTTAACTGCAACAAAATCAACTCTTGGTCCAATGAAGCCAAATCAGGTAAATCTAGAAATGACCAGCATGCCAAACACCCTGGCTACTGCAGAGAACGCTCCGAGCAACAAACAATTCGAAAGCAAACCATCATCAAGAGCTGGGAAGAAACATTCCCCTGGAAAGAAGACCAAGCAAGTTGCGAGGAAGGTGTTGAGACCAAACCAGCCCAAAAGCCAACCTTCTGCACCCAAGAAGAAAAAGAGTGGCTCAGCATCCATTGGTAAACGAGAGAAACGGAATGTAGATGTTGTAGCGGAAGGAGTCACATTTGATTTTTCTTGTGTTCCTACACCTATCTGCTCCTGTACTGGAGTTGCTCGCCAATGCTACAGGTGGGGAGCTGGTGGGTGGCAGTCATCCTGTTGCACCACAGCCATATCTGAGTACCCTCTTCCGATGAGCACCTCAAGGCCCGGATCACGCCTTGCAGGGAGGAAAATGAGCAATGGTGCCTATGGGAAGCTTCTTCAGCGTCTCGCTGTCGAAGGTTGTGACCTCTCTAGTGCAGTTGATTTGAAGAACCACTGGGCTCGGCATGGCACCAACAAGTTTGTTACCATTAGGTAGCTGTGACGTTTCAACAAGTTTATGGACTCCTGATTCCTTGCAGGTATAATCTACTTGTTATCCCTACATCTCTCTCTACCTCTTTGGATTCTGATGTAGACACATTCTTATGTTGCTTAAACTAGTTTGTTATATATGTATATGCTTTATTTTCACTGGAAAAACTGCAGTGTGGTTTCTATTCGTTTTCTTTTTTCTTCCCCTTTTTGCTTAAACTAGTTAGTCATGACGCATGAGCTTGGATTTGAATCCTCGACTAAGAGGAGGACGTTGGGTTTGGCTTTTGTTCGTTAAAGTTTTCCTGGAAAGCTACTTTTTCTAGGAAAGTTTTTAAAATGAGATTTTTATAGGTAGGCTGTCACTTGTCGTCAAATTTTTATTAGGTATTTTAGTTTTTGACTCAACTTCTTGGCATTCAATAATTAATTAAAAAACGAAAATATCTTTTTCGCACTTCTTTATTTTGGATGTCGATGGTGGTGTGGTGGCCACTATTAGTCATTGATGGCCGATGTTGAACTTGCTTGGTCGGCTAGCGGTATTAGTTAGCTGTGGTCAATGATGATGGCACGACTTGTAGCTTTTGGAATTAGGTTGTCTTCTAAATCTTAACACATATTCTAATCACTATCGTTTGAACGGAAGTAATTAGGTTGTCTTCTAAATCTTAACACATATTCTAATCACTATCGTTTGAACGGAAGTAATTAGGTTGTCTTCTAAATTTTTACACGTATTCTAATCACTAACGTTTAGAGGGAATTTGGGTTGTCTTCTAAATTTTTACACATATTCTAATCACTAACGTTTGGAGGGAAGTTAACAATTCAAATCAGCTTCTAGGTCGAAAAAAACATTTCATTGGAATTTGAGGGGTAAAAGTTCAATCAAATGTCTTCGTAAGGTTTTGTTAGTTTTTAATTAAAAGATATTTTTTTTGTCAAGAGTTATATATTACTCTTCTTTTGTCAATGGCTTCTTTAGTTCAAAATCACAAAAAAAGTTGAACGTTGTTTTGGAAGAAAAAAAACACTATATGAAATACCTATTTGGAATTACGTTTATTTGGAGAAGTTGTAGTTTCAAACACAATATTAAGTACGAGCTAGTAGACTTCATTAAGCCTATAAGTTGACAAGCAATTAGTTTAAGTACCAAAATATTTAAGCGATAATTTTTTCCTCATTGAGGTGTAAAGCCAAATGGAGAGCCCACGTGGGCCATGGGTTAGGTCGGGTTGGCTCAATTTAGTCGTCGTCAGTCAAACTCCAACCAGGCTTAGGGTGTTGAATCGAGTAAGGTCTTGGTCTTTTTGAACATTATATTAAAAAAACATTGTTTTAATAAAAAATAATTATTTTATTAAGTAATTAACTATTAAAATTACACAAAGAAGTAAACAATGTACATAAAATTATAAAAATAAATTACAAAAACAAATGGAAATACATAAAATTAGGAAATAAAAAAAAATATTCATTTCAGCCTTTTTATTTCAACTACACAGGTCGTTGTATCATCGTCTTCTAATTCATCATTTAACTTCATATTTTGCATTCTTTGTTCTACGTCAAATTGCTTTTTGAGACAAATCGATGTTTCTATCAATTTCCTCAATAATTTATAATTTACATCTTTCATTACTTAAAATTCTTTTACCTATAGAAAAAGCAAACTTTAATATCATAGTGGGCGTCAGAATTGCTAGGAAATTGTTTGGTATACGTAAGACTATAGGATATCTATATGAATTAATAGACCACTAATTTACTAAATATAAATTAATTTCATCATCTTCAATAAAACCAAAATCACAATGTTAATAACTTTCAAATGCATTAGTATTCATTACTATTACATATTTCCCTTTTTTCCTATTTATTCTATTCCACATTGCAAAATCGTCATCATTTTTCTTGTTGTAGAACTAGATGTAGTACCAATAGAACTAGTATTACCAACTAATATATTCTTCAAACAAATTATATAAATATTCTTTAACATTATTAACAAAATCTTCTAATTTTTTAAGTTTAAAACTTTGTATAAATTTCATTTAAAATTACAAAACAATTAAGTAATTTATGCCTAGGATCCATTGATAATACTAAACAACACTATATTGAAGGATCATCCCAATAATGTATATATTTACTCTCAATTAGATCAATGATATTTTCAAAACATGAAAAAAATCTTTATGACGAAAAACATTAGAAATTTTAAAAAGATTAGGTTAAAAAAAAAGGATTAGTAAGATAATATTACCAAACAAAACTTTAGTAGCATCATAAAAAAGGTTTTAAAATTTTATAAAATACAATATGATTACTTCAATCATTATCACTTAAAAGCTCAATTGGTCTTCTATTATAAGAAATTGTAATTAAGGTATTATAAGGTAAACGTGAACTCAATGTATTATTTGTTGAATTCCATTTGTATTGAACATCTACTTTAAATTTCCTAGACTTAACACCATTATATATACGTAATTGTCTAAAATTTTGAAATCTTTTAGACGATGTGTGAATATATAAAATTGTTGATCAAATAATTTCTACATATGATTCGTACAATTAAATTAAGAATGTGACAACTACATCTATAATAAAATAAATCACCATTTAACATAGATTTCAAATTTCTTCTTATTTTGTCTATTACACCATTATTATTATTAGCATTATCTAAAAGATCAAATTAATTTTTTTTTATTTTAAACTTTTTAGTTACATTTTCTATAATATTTGCAATAGCTTTACTATTACGTGAATGATCAAATATTTTACAAGGAATTATTCTTTTTTATAAATTATAATTTATATCTATATAATGAGTAGTTAAGCATAAGTAAGGAAAATTATTTGAACCAGTTCAAACATTAGAAGTTAATAATATTCTACATAACAAACTAAAAAAATATTTGCATTAAAATATCCTTATCTTAAATGAATTGTTTATATATTATATTTTTAAATGTATTTCTAGAATGACCTGCAAATTGTGGATTTAAATATGCTTATATACAAGTTTCAAAATTTTTATTTTCAAAAAATATAAAATATTATTCATCTTGTATTATATTCTTTGTAAATCCAATTTTAGTTTCTTGTGGAGAATATCTTGTATTATATTCTTCCCCAGAAAACCCAGAACAATACTAATTCACCCCAAAAACTTGTGTTTCAAGCAGGCCAACAAAACACCGGGATTGAAGGTACAAAATAGGAGTCACAAATATTACAATGTTAGTCTTTGGAATCCAACCATATTTATTTTTTGGATTACATCTTTCAATTACTACTTTCTTAAATGATAATTTTATGTTTTTCATTTCTAGTAACTCTAACAAAATCATTTTCATATGGAATACCATTTTATGCACATTTTTATTTCTATACTTCCACACATCAAGAGTGATGTGTTCGTTTTAATTAACGCAAGTGTACGATGTAGTACGTTGGCAAATATGAGTCGATCCCACAGAGAAAAATGTTTAAGAAACAAAGATTTATTGTCAATTATTGAGAAAAAATGTGAGAGGGATGATATTTAAAATTAAATCTAAATGATTAAAAAACAAACAGATTAATTGAAACCTAGGGTTTGAAATTCATTTACATAAAATTGAGAATGCATGATCATGTTTACTCCCTTCCTTTCTATTGATCTAAATAACTTGATTTAATGATTTTTATCAACACAAGAATAAACTATATGTTAAAATATACATCATAGAATATTAAGATTAGGAGTAAAAACACACAAAACAAGTTAAATCAGATGATATATGATGAAATCGAGATTATATATACAATTCCTAATTAAATCTTCTCTATGCATAAACTAAAAAGATGAACTTAATGTTAGTCTATCAAAGTTTATCGATTATATGAGTGATTTATGTAATATACATCCAATCTACATATTCATTGCATGGAGTACAAAGAGAAAGAGAAGAAAACATGATCACACATCTCAATCTAAATAAACTTCATCTCTACCCTAGATTTAGAAGATTAACCAAATATGATTACACAAAGTCTTAAATTAAAAGAGAAAGAAGAATGAGAAATGGAAGACATAATGAAAGGAAAAAAAATAAATTTATTAAACAGAACCTGGTTACAATACTGATCTTCTAGATCTCTTAAAATACAAGAAAAGAACAGAGTCTAAAACCTATATGGGGGGCGCCTAGGAGCGTCCATGTTATCAAGAATCTTCTCTGACTTTTTCCAATGGTTGACTAATATTTTACCAATGGTATGTGGAAAATGTGCATTTGATCTCCCGATGTAATTCTAGAATTTTTCATACAAAAATCTCTTCTTTTCTGACATAATTATTCTTTTTCTCCTTATTTTTCATATATTCTTTCTAAGTCCTCAAGTTTTGTAAAATTTACACAAAATACATCGAGTAATATTATTTATATACAAAATAGATAAATATAGAAATAAAATATGCATGAATTATGAGTTAATTAAAGAGTTTTCTTTTTAATTGTAAACTTAAATCTTCATTCTCTTTTGAAATCTTTTCTTTTTCAAGAGATATATCAACCATATTTTTGTTTAAACTTTTGCATTTAGTTTTCAAATATTTATATTTCAAGTAAAGATAATTAAATACATCAAGAAGCTCATCTTTAGAAAAATTATTGAAGAGTCTTTTTTTTCTTAATTTTCTTTCTTGTATCTTTTGTTTCTCTTGAATAATTTCGTTTTGAGTGATGGACACTTATTCTTCATGTGATTAGACTTGTTACATTTGAAACACAAGGTGCGTCCTCAACTTCTTTTGCCCTCTGATTTGAACTCCTAGGTTATTTCTTTTTAAATATTTCCTTTCTTAAAAAATTCGTGAGCTTTGAGTAATGAGTGCTAAATTTTCATCTTCCTCTTCATCCAAATCATTCAACTTAATAGAGATTTTAAAAGCAATACTTTGTAAACTGAAATAAATTCAATATGTCGAATTGGTTCTCAATTGTGACTGCTATTGTAAGCTTAGATTTCGATATACCAAAATCAATTTGGTATGTCGAAATATTCTCAGAAGCTCTATAAGAAATGTGATTAATGAATAATTGTATTTAGGGTATTGACCATTTTCCTATAGCGCTATGGAGGTATATTGGATAGTATTACAAGTTTCTAGAATATAATAAAATACATTTACATAAAGCTCAATTACAATAAAATAATTTGACATAAGTTTGACTTAAGTTAGATTTGAAATGCCAAGTAGACTCTTAGATTATTTTGCCTTTTTCTTTTGCCAATGTTGATAATAGCTCTTCCTTCACTTATTAAAAAGAATGGGCACATAAATATATTTTGTAATCAACAAAATCGAGATGAATACTAACTTCCCTAACAAAGTAGAGGTGGAGTCGAACGGAACTGTGGAGGCAAAGTTGAGCAAAGTGTAGACAGACTCAAGTGGAGAAGGATTTGAGAGTTGGACAATAAAGACTTGAGAGTGAATTGAGAGAATAGAGGGATTGAGAGAACCAACTCACAACTGAAATTTTCCAACGTTTATGATGGACTAGGCTAGGCCGAGCACATCGGACTCGAGCCTCATGTGCTAGACGGCCAAACCTAGGTCTAGGTCTGGCTCAACTTGGAGACCTCATGTGCTCGAGCCATGCTCGAACCAAGGGCCTGGACTCTTAGGCCCATCTTATCCCAACCACTGTTCAAGGGCCGAGCCTCAGCCACTAACAGACTAGGCTACGCCGTCCACAAGCACTCGATTTGATTTACACCTCTACTTGAACATCTTGGAAGATACTGTCAATTTAGAATAAGCTTGTCATATAATAATAACATCTTCAACGTCTTGTTAGACCACGAAATTCCTCATGTACTTCTAAACTTCTGGCTTCGAAATTATAACACTAGCATATACTAGGAAATCATGAGTTCTTATATGAGACTCCACAAAGAATTCATCTTAAGACCAACAACAACGCAAGCTTAATTAGTTCCTCACTTTTCTAGAAGAAGCCATGCAGGACACGCGTTATGCAGATAAGTAGCTTTCAGAAATACTTCAGGATTAGTTTTTTAAAGTCGATTAATGCAATCACTGAGGAGGATTAAATTCCCAGAATTCGAAATGCCATCTTTTAATCCAACACCCCAAAAAATCACGTAACACAATTACCCAAAAGTTGACAACTCCCATTGCACGACAAATTGCATCTTTTTTGCACATACAAAAACCGAAAAAAAAAAAACGCTGCACACTCGAAATGCCATCCTATATCAATAGCGGCCTCATCAGGCAGAGGGATGTAACACCGAAAGGGATGTGGTAGTATCGTAACAACAATACAAATCACCAACACAGCTCAAACAGGAAAGGCGAGAACTCCCAAGTGCTTTTTCAACAAGCAGCATCAATTCTGCCTTCTGAAAAACAGGTATACTTTCTGCATTGACAAGAAGGATAATGCAGATGAAACATAATTCACAATATATAACAGAAGAGGTTGTCACATAAACTGCAAGAGCAGATGATGAGAGAATTTGCTGCAAAAAGAAAAGGAGGTGAAAGTATTAACCTGAAGAACCCAGATGCTCAGTATTGATTCCAGACAAAATAAACCAAATCCGACCAAGTAGAAAATCTTTACAAACAGCAAAAGAGGAGTTTTAGCTAAGAATGTCTAAAAAAAATGATATTAAATAAATAAAAAATTACATGTACAACTTACACAGAGGGAAAACAGTTGAATATACAGTGAGAAGATGAACGTATGATACAAAAGAAACAACAAGAAAGTCAAAGACTATAAGATGTGGATTGGACTTGTCCCAACATCAAGAACCCGAGTACCATATTTATACAGAATAATAAGTGAGTTATGATGATAAAAAATGAATTAAAATCGTAAGTGTGGAAGTTTTGTGCTCCTTACCCCCACAATTGTACTACTTGAGATGATGTCAATTGCCGCAAGGATACCCCTGATTGCATAAAAAGAAAGCATCAGCAACCATAAGTTCACAACTGTTACCAGGCCATAAAGTGTCGAGAAACACAGAGCCATCACAGCCTAGTGTATCCAAGGTGACAGAAAGTCAGTGCCACTAGCACAAGGTAAACATTTACTATATTAACGTTTCTACAAGCTAAGAAACAAACAATGACATACAAATGTCAGACAATAGGAAAATTAATGGAAAAATGGTAGATATGGTCTACCAAGATTTATACTTGCTCAAACATATAACCAAGATTCACTAAGATCTCTGACAGTGACCAGAACAAATTTACAATCCTTTAGTGATCCGATAAATCATTGGAGCATTTCAACTAGGATTTGAATACAATATGCGTTAGTAAAGACACCTTTGACTTTTGGCCACCCTATATGATCGATAAGTTCTGTTCTAGGTCATACTAAGAAATGATATCTTGATGTGTTTAAGCACTTTTGCCTCCATATTACCTTGATAAAGCCTGAAGTATCAGCTGTTTCACATGTAATGTACGCTATTTTATACAGAAAAGTACAAGCATTACAATTGATGAGCATTATACTGTTCTTTGCTTCAAAAAGAAAAACATTATGCTATTCTAGCTGATGCATTCTCAAGGAAATCCATCCAAATAATTTTATGTAATACATGTGACTTAACATCTTAAGATAAATAACTCCATGTTTTGAACTATCATGCATTTCCACTTCACGACTTGCATGTAAAGATAATTTAAGATAAAAATAAAGCTTAACCAAATTTCTAAAACTTGTAAAAATTGACAAATTCTTGTCTAGAAGCAAAGTGTTGAAATATAAGCATCCAATTCAAAATCAAATGGCTATGAGTAGAGCGGTCTATTAGAGATAAAAATCCAATTCTCTATATTCCAAAAGAGATTACAAGGTTACACATACATGACATCATAACCCTATGGTAAATGGACAACCATTTACTCATATAGCTTAAATATACCTCTAATATTAAATAACATCACTAATACTCCTCTTCAAGCTGAAGTATAGATACCAAACAAATTCAGCTTATTGCAAAGAGACTTCAAGATACTTATTGCAAGGTCCTTTGTAAAGATGTCCTATGATGGTGTATAAAGAGTAGAGATAATTCCTTTCATTACTAAATCTCGTACATAGTAGTAATTAAGTTCAATGTGTTTTGTTCTTTTATAAAACACAAGACTACTGGCAATAAATATTACGATTTAATTGTCGCAATTCATTAGTATAGGAGATTGAACTATGAATCAAAGTTCACTCAACAATAAACTAAACCAAACCATCTCACATGCAATTTGTGTCATAGTTTTATATTCTGCCTCTACATTAGACCTAAAAACCCCATTTTACATTTTACTCCTCCAACTAACCAAATTTGTTCCCACATAAGTACAATAACCGAATATAGACTTCCTATCTTCCCTGTCATCTGCATGGAGTCTGAATAAACTTCCACTATAGATGATAATGCTTCTTATATATTAGTCTCTTTCTAGGTGCTCTTTTGATGTAGGCTAACATACAAAGGACACCTCTTTAATGAACCAATAGAGGTTCATGCATGAATTGACTCAGTAATTCTACAACATAAAAGATATATGGATAAGTAACTATAAGATAGATTAAATTTCCAAGCAATTTTTGTACTGTCTAACATGATCAAAGGACTCTGAAGAACTATCCTAAAAGTCTGATCAATAGGGGTTGACTTTGGCTTACATCCCAACAAACCAAGCGAATTTTATCCCAAAGAAATACCTAAGACGCCACATATCCTTTATAATAAAGTGTTTTCTTAAATACTCTTTGGTTTCTACAATCCCTGTTGTGTTACTCCCAGTCAAAAGGATATCCTCAACATACATAGTAAGAATAACACTACCAATAGCACATGTTCTCATGAAGACACAATGGTCAACAACACAACTCTTGAACCCTACTTTCACTATAACATTGTTCAATTTTTCAAACCATACTCGTTGACCAGTTTGATACCATAAATGACCTTCCTCTAAGCAACACATCCCAAAGATTGTTCTATAAGAACTGTTTCCTACAGATCACCATAGAGAAAGACATTTCGAATATCCAACTAATGAAGATCTCATGACTAATTTATGGTCATGGATGGTAGAACAAGAACATAACTTAAAATAGCCATAAAAGAAAAAATCTCAGCATAATCCAACATAATCCACACCAAAGGTTTGAGTGAATCCATGAGCAATTAAACGAGCCTTGTATCAATTCACAGGCCCATCAAGTTTGTATTTGATAGTATAAACCCATCTGCAACCAATCACAAAACCATCAACAAGTTTAGGAACCAAAGTCTATGTGCCACGTAGTATGAGTGCTCACATTTCTTTATCTACAGCAACTTTCCAGTTTTCACTGTGGAAAAAGAATAGCTTCCTTGTAGTCCATGAGAATAGACTTAAAAGAAATGAAAATGGCAAACTAACGGAAGGAATGATGAAGTCTATTATGAAATAAAATTAGAAATAGGATGAGTAATATTGAATCTCTTACCAAGATGAAGGGCAATAGGCATATCAAGATTAGCAGATATAAAAGCTTCAAGCAAGGAGGAAGGTGCAACAATATTGTTGATCGAACCTCCTTGAGGTGACGAGTGTAAACCTACGATCAACAATAACAATAAGAGTAGGAATGGAGACAACACTCTCAATCTGTACAATATCTACTAGTAAGGGAAGAGGAACAATGATCGATGGATTTGTAGGAGAAGAATTAGAATAAAATGGAGTGAACTCAGAAAAGGTAACAAAGGTTGATACAAGATACCAACGTGTGGCAGGATTGTAGCAGTGATATCTCTTTTGAGTCCTATAATATCCCACAAACACATACTTAACAGAACAAGGAGATAATTTGTCAAGTCTAAGAGAAAGATCATGCACATAACAAACACAATCAAAGACACGAGAAGAAAGATGGAATAAGGCATCATCATAACAAAATTACTGAAAAGAAATACCACTAAACAGAACAGAGGAGGCCATCCTATTAATGAGATAGGACATAATAAGAGCAACATCACACCATAAATACTTTGGAATAGACATTTAAAGCATAGTAGTGTGGATAACGTCAAAAACATGTCAATGTTTTCTTTCAATCACACCAATCTACTGAGATGTACGAAAACACGTTGTTTGGTGAAGAATTTTCAAAGAAGAACATCCACAAACACAATATAATACCTAAAACTTGACACAAATAAGATGCGAGTTAGACCCCAAATATCAGAATGGATAGTTCGAAAGAATGCTCACTAACAAAATTAAAAGGATGACGATAAGTAATACGATGATACTTAACTAGTCGACACGACTCATACTCAAAAGACTCAACAAATAACCATGATAGGGATTGTTGAAGTTTCCGAAAAGACAGATGACTCAACCGATAATGTCACAAAAGAGAAGACTCCTGTAAAGAAATGGAAGACACCAGTTCCTTTAGAATCTCGTCACACACCAAGATGTAAAGGTCACGACCACACACAACCTAAACTAATCCTCTTCGACAGTACAATGATATGGAAAAAAGGTTACATAACAAAATAAAGTTTTGGTGATGACAACAATAGAAAACAAGTTTAGAAGAAAATCTTGAACATAAAGGACGTTATCAAGTTAGAGGCTAGAAGAGGTATGAACAAACCTTTCACCAGCAACTTGACAAGGCTTATCAACGACAATGGATACAGAGGAAATATTTAGCAAGTGTTTGAGGAATGTGAAAAAGTCACAGGTACCCGACACATAAGTAAAGAGGCTAACTAAGCACTAATACATAATGTGGCAACATAGGAAGCAGTAGCAGAAAACTAAGCAACATGATACTAGAAGAACTTCGCATACTTAGCCTATGAAACTGGAACAGTAGCAGAAGCATCTAACTCTCCCACTACAATATCTATAGTCACATTCTAAGCCTACTCTGGCCTGTCAAATTTATCTCAACATCAATCAAACTTATGGTTAGTGTAGCCACAGTGGTCACACTTCCAAGTACCACACAGATGACAAAGCCATGCATCATCGGAAGAGGAAGAAGAAGTCATTTTCAACCCATGGAATGGCTGAAAACACAAACACAATGTCTAGACTAACACGAATCAATATAATATCAGACCAAATACGGTCTAAACAAGCATGATTAGGGCATACAACCGCCCTACAGCATCACAAACCAGCCTAGTACATCTCTCCTACCAGTGGCCAGGTTGCACAGTTGCTGGAAGAGGCTAAAGAGCCTAGATCAGCAGCCTTCGGTTGGTGGGAAGGGGGAAGAAAGATCCACCAAACGGCCTGGAGAAAAGAGCTTGGCTTGTTGGGTGGTGAAGAGGGTGTTTCTTAGACAAGCCGACGACAGATCTGGTGACTGGCAACGATGGATCTGTTGCCTGACAGTGGTGGAGGGTGGGGTGGGTAGGTTTGGGATTAGGGTTAACTTGCACTAAATACCATCTTAAAGGTAAAAATCCAATTCTCTATATTCCAAAAGAGATTACAAGGTTATATATACATGACATTATAACCCAATAGTAAATAAATATCCATTTACCCATATAGTCTAAATACACCTCTAATACTAAATAACATCACTAATAAGGTCTATCTATATACAACTACAAGTTTAATTCTTACTTTTTCTAATGTAGGACGATTCCAACACTCTTCCTCACTTGATCTTATAAATATTTCTTTTGAACATGAGTAGATGTGTATAAACTTAGACTCATTTAGACCTCTTTTTGGCTTTGATACTATGTTGAAAGGTGAACATCCAACACAAAATCAATTGACTATGAATAAAGAGATTCATCTATATATAATTACAAGTCTCATCCTCGCTTTTTTCAACGTAAAACTATTCCAACACAAAGGTTAATCTATATATGTAAGCATCGACACTTGCATATGAACCTTTCCAAATACCACGCATTGGTAGGAGCCTTGTGGACCAAACTTGCCCTTTTTATACACTTCACACATCCTAGTCTATCCAACAAGCTTCCCATTGCTTCCTAAAAACTCAAGACACTTTGTAAGGTATCTCTATTCTATACAATGGATACAATGTCCACTTTTTCCTTTGAATGGTCAAAAGAGTTTTTTTTTTTTTTTTTGGAAAAACTCAATGGCGAAAACAAGAACAATACAAGAATGTCCAATAAATTCATTTCTTGATTACTAACAATGGCACTCATGGACAGTGATTTACACATTGCTCTCAACATCTCTTTCCATATGCTTAGCTCCTAATATTTATTTAGACAGAATCAAGTACAAAATAAAATAAAGGCAATTCCAACTTACGTCAATGACCTCCCATTAAATACAATAGGAGGGGCAATAGCAGCAAAAATGCAGAAGCCAATGTGGACCTGCATCACGCCATTCCCATATAGATAAATAAGGCTACAGGTTAAATTATAAGGATAAATCAAAGGAAGATGCTCAAAAATGATACCATATATACTAGAAAGAACAAACCAAACTTCAATGCACTATCAGTCCTGCAAAGAAAAATAGATTAAGGATTTAAATCTAGCATATATCTGCAAAAAAATGAATTTCTATAGCTATGATAATTTCAAAAATTGCTATACAGCAAATTTAAGTTGGTATAAAATTATTGTTACTTATTGGGTCAAGCAGGGCAAAATGAACATAATTACTCGTGTAGTTCATATATGTGAGAAGTATTGAAGGCAAACCTCACTGCACGGTAGAGAGGTCGGTACCATAGCAGATAGGAAAGAGGAATTCCAATCAAGGCATAGATAGTGGCAAGGAAGAATATTTTAACACCTGGGGTAGCAAAAATTGAAAATACATTAAGATAAAGAAGAAGAAAACAAGGATAACCAGAAGCAGGTCATGACGCATGACTATTCTTCCAATCTCACAGGTGGCAGGAGAACCAAGAGTTACCTCCTCCTTTAATCCAAAAGGCGATCACAGCAATTATATTCCACATAAGACAGAGAACTATGCCTGTGACAAAGCACATTGTGCATTGTGAGTAAAGTGGAAAACAAAAGAATGGCATTGAAAATCACAAGACATATAATCAGATGAGCACTAATTTCTAAAATGGCATGTGTAAATCTCCTCATATGATAACAATTTAGAAACAGAAACGTTGTTGTTGAAAGAATTTAAACCAGCAAGATAACAATGCAGTATGATGCAATACCTAACCAGGTTGCAAATGCCAAATATTGCATCCTTTGAGCATGGATTGGTATCTCATTTGCAATATCATGATGAATAATGGGAAACAGTGGGGGCCAGTTTTTTCCCTCGGTAGGGACACCTGCTGCATTAATATATGGATTCACACGCATTTGTTAATACATTTCTAACTTAAGTAACATCCCAGGAAAGGGTACCATATCATGAAAGTCGTTGTTAACCTCTTGATAATGCATCCTCCCTTCGTTTTATGTCCTGCAAGCAATGTATGGTGAGCCAAAGTGCCAAGCATTTCAAGTAAAATATAGGTGCAAATATACCCTCCATGGGAGCCAAATTTAAAATCACGAAATAAATGAAATAGTAGAAATAATGTGAAGAAGTGAAGATGTCTTGATAGGAAATTAAATCATAGTTCAAAAGAAGAAGATGACACGAAAAATTTACAAAAATGTAAGAAAAGATCTATTCGTCAGCAAAGACAAAAGGGAATTGTTGGATCAACCTGTTCTCTCCTTCTTAAGTCTGCTTCCCAAGATGCAATGTCCTTTCCATTACTCCTCGCATCCTGTATATGAGCATTAAACTTTTCAAAATACTTGTCCTAAACCCAAAACAGAACATAAGTTGTATTACTCATATCAAATGAACTTCATACATTAAATGTGTCAAGTGGAATGTCAACAGTAGCATCATTTCTATTGCCAAAACCTACAGGCTCAGAAGCCATTGGAGAAAAGCGTGGTTTTGAACCTGGACCTCCATTATTCTGTAAAGCAAATCATTAGCTGCAAAAATTGGAATTATAATAAAAGAAATATTTTGATGAACAATCCTTTTCAAATGACCCTGTGCTAAAAACACTAGGCCTCATATCAAAAAGAAGTACCCAACTTGTATTGGTACCAGAAATATCAAAAACTACTATTAGTTGTATATATGTAGGAATTAGACCATGGAAGGTAGCATTTGGCAAACACAAACAATGACACTTATAATAAGACTGAACTGTTTGATTGGTGAAGCACTTTTTCTTGTACTATTTTTAAAAGTAAGCAATGTGAAAGGTCTGATGATGGCAATGAAAGTGATGATAGCAAGGAAGGTGGTGTTAAGTCTGATGGCATGGTAAATCATGACAGTGCTAATGGCAATGATGGTGACCATGGTAGTGGTGGTAGCGGTTATGAGGATGGCGATGACAACAGTGGCGGTGATGATGGTGCACTCATCGTCTAAGGAGAATTTTCCACTCTCAGTTCAAATGATGTCAAATCGCTAGTGAGTTTTCACTATTTTTTGTGTTGCTTATTTATAAGTGGTTGCCAAACATCTTTGATCACTAAAACAAGTGATAAGTGATGAAATAAGTGGTTACTAAACAAACCTAAACCCTTAGCCTACCAGTTGTCTGAGAATTTATAGTTTATAGCTGGTCTGGTTTTAGTTTGCTTATGTGCATGGGGAGACAACCAGATGCATCAAATTAGAAGTGCTAGATTTCTTTGCATGCTTTTTATCAAATTTTGCAAAATCCTATTTCCAACTCGTATTATTCATCTTTAGATTTCCTTTTCCTCTTTGCATTTTTTTCTGAATTTGAGACCGATAACTTATGTATCCAACCATAAGTGCGTTTTTTTGCATCATTCATCTATGATTTCCCTTTCTGCCTCTTGCATGTGTGTGCATCTACTGGAGACCAGAGACATTATTAGGGATTGATCAGGTCTATAATCTTTATCGAAGCTAGTAATGGAAGCCTGCATGCTTATGGTGATTAGTGAAGCTGATGATACCAAGCATAATCAACAAAGAAGATGAACAAAACTTTGGTGGATGGAATGCATCAATTCATATACATGAGCATTGGAAGCCCTCCAAGCAGGATTTCAGAAGGATATTAACTTGATGATAGAGCTCAAAACAGAATCCCATTTTTTTCTTTATGATTAAAAAAAAAACCATACTCTCATCTTATACCCAGTGCCCTCAGCACACGATCCATCTTATGCCGGGAAACTCCCACCTGACTATAAGTAGCATGAAAATTCGCAATAAATCATAGGCATAGCTCTTGATTACAGCGTTTAATTAGTTACCAACGCAAAGATTTAAGCAACACTTGATTCCCCAGGTTTAGTGACTAGTGAGCCATGGCCATCCATTCGAACACGGAGTCATCCATGGTTCTTCCAAATACACGAAATCGCCCATAAATAAAATCCCCAAAACTCCCGCCACAAGAAAATCAACATGCCCCCGAATCCAGAGGGCAAGATCTACCAACTACAGAAATCCATCGGAACAAACGCGGAAAGTTGAATTCCTACATAGACAATTGAGTAGCATGTGAGATTACCGCAAAGGGGTTGACATTGTCCTCCTCCTCCTCAAAGGGGTTGGGATCGTGTGGTCGACGCATCTCGCAGCCGCCTCGTCGTCGGATCTGGTCTTCACCGGAAAGGGAGGAGAAAGTGTCCTACTCGCTGGTGTCCGGAGAAGAGTGAGATTGAAGGTGAAAAAGGTGCCCCTTTATATATGACGCGCGTCGTTCGGTCCATGGAGACCAGAAAGAGGTGTTGTAATTAAATTTTGGGTAATAAATACCGGGGTTACGTTGCAATTAAGCAACTGTGACAGCGTGGTTAGTTTAAGATTTAAGTTCTTGTTTTCTTGTGTTTGGTAAAATTTCAATTTCTTAATCCAAGTGTATATGTGAGGTTCTGATTAGAAATAACATTATCTTAATTTTGAAAATGTAAAGAAATCAATGTTCTAGAAGTTAACATATTCCTGATGAATGAGTACTATCTGGTAAAGTTGTTGGTCTATTGAAGCTTCGTAAGAGAAATTATATGTTTAAAAATTATTTAAAATTTTTAACAAACAGACCTTAAATAAATCAGCTTATTTTGCCCATACCTTTCAGATAAAAAGTGTAGGGAATCTAGGTCTCTTTTTTTTTCTACTTTTATCCCTGACAAATGAAATCATGTCCTTATGTAATTTTTATTTTGCTGCGTAGTCCAATCTAATAGTCTATCTGTTGTTTAATATAATGGGTCAGCCCATCTAGATCACAAAAAAGAGGGGTTAATTCATCAATAAAAATAAAGCATGTTTTCCAATATTATTACTTTGTTCAATCTGGTGCATGGTGGATCTGAAGTGATGTCATTGGTATTGCATAGTCCATACCCTTCTAATAAAAAAACGAGAGTAGTGATTCTAGCTTTTTATTTTCCATTTTTATCTCTTACAAATGAAATTAATGACAATCATGTCCTTATGTAGTTTTTATTTTGCTGAATAGTCGAATGCCTATTTGTTGCTTTAAAATAATGGCCCGGACATCTAGATCACCAAAAACAGAGATCAATTCACCAATAAAAATAAAGCATGTTTTCCATATTATTACCATGTTCAATCACGTACATTGTGCATCTGAAGTGCTTCCATTAATCATGCATAGTTGATTGAAAGAATCTAGATATTTCTTAACATAAAATCTTTGATATTCCATGTTGACGTTAAGAAATTTCGAATCTAATACAAACCTATCAAGAATTGAAGACTATCAAAATTAGATTCAATGTACACGACACCTCCATGAAAGAAGGTAATTGACCTATCGATCTAGCTATATGAGATGACATACTAACAACTTCTACTACATGCATTTGAAGTAAAATTATTTCAAAAGATAGAAAATATTGTCGAGGGATACTACACTAACTTGTCGAGCTACCAATAAGATAGTGAATGTATCTCAACAAATTCCACTGCATACATTCAAAGTATAATTATTTTGAAAGGGTAGAATATATTATCAATACATTATATTCTTGGATACTTTGAATTTAAAATTCAAATGATATTAATATTTGAATTCAAGACGAACGACCACCCTATAAATAAAGACTCTTCTCCTTCGTTGAGAAAAATCAGTAATATAAGAATCTGCAACACAAATACATACATACAGACACACACACGCATTCGTGATATAAACATAGATCAGTGATCTACATCTGCACCTATCCACGAACGATTTGCAACTTATAGAGATCGACATCCTACACATACATCCTTAGATCGATACAAGATAGAGACATAAAGGCCGAAACAGAAACTTCAACACCAACGACTGAAATAGAGACTTCGACACAGGACTCATCCTCGTACTTGCATTTATCACAGGGCTCATCCTCATACTTGCATCTACTTACGTTCAAGGAAAATGTAACAAGGAGAATACCTCTCAATGTTGTAAGATTTCCTTTGCCCTTTTCAAGATCGCTCAACTATAGAGCAATACTTGCACTCAAATTACATGCAAATAATAGATCATCATTAAGACGATGTTGAAACTATATATATTTCTTATCACCTCTATATGCAATGACACACTATGTATTATTTGACAATATATTCAATAATACAAATCCAAATGTTCGACACATGACTCGTGTATTTTGTGTTGCTTCTGTATATAACATCATATAATGTATTATTTGACATTATATTCAATAATATAAATGTACATGTTTGGCACATAATCGCATGCACTTTTTCGACATTATATTTGAATATATATAGAAATTGTATATGATTATGCTTGGCATTTGTTTGACCCTAACGTTGGTGTGGTTTAGGCCGTTTGGCCTTAAATCAGATTGGGCAACTAATCTTACATCATACAGGGGTCGTTCACTGCAGATGTCGTGACATGACTTGCTTAGTTCATTACTAGAAAAACAGGAAATTGTGAGGACAGTTGTCCTCGCTAAGTTCTCCCAATGTCCTCGCAGTTTCCTCGCTAATGACCTTTGCGAGGACAATAAGCCCTCACAAAATACGTCATCGTTAAATTTCAATTGCGAGTAAATTTCCTAGCGAAATCATCGTAAGAAATTTTACGAGGACTTGGCGAGGACAAAAAGTCCTTGCAATGTCCTCGCTATTAGTCGCAATTTCTTCACAATGTCCACGCTATGTTCTCAAAAAAAAATTTAAAAAAATTAACAAATAAATAATTGCGAGAACTTAACAAGGAAAATGTCCTCGTAAGTTATAAAAAAAAAATTAAAATTTTAATATCTGGAAATTCCAGACTAAGGTAGATATCTGGAAATTTTGATAACATTATTGCATTGGCATGTGCTATACAATCAGTTAAGTTAAAGTTAAGAGACAAATAGAAAGTCAAAATGGGAATAGGATGTGACAACCATCAGTAATAGCATTTAAACGTGACAAATCATAAAACAAGATAATATTTGTATATCATGTACATTTGAAGTATAATTGAAGTAAAAATGTAGTATTTAGGTAGAATGTCATATGAATTAGAAGTGGAGAAAAAGCTTACAATATTGGAAATTGGGAAGAACATCCTTAGAAGCACAGTTACTATATGGAGAAAAAGGTGTTTAGCCACATAAAATAGAAATAGCTTTCAATTATCAATCAACACCAAGGTTCAACAAATCAAAGAACAAAGAAGTATCTCCAAATATATTAACCAGCTGAACTCACAACTTAAAAAGGGGATATCAGGACATTGGCAGCAAATTAGAAAAGAAAAGTTGGGTGTTCTCGCTTGTAATAAACATACAGCTTCATCAATTACTAAGTACTGAATGCACTAGAAATTACCACAATTTAAGTTTTATTAGGAAAAAAATGCCATTCTTATACCACATGTGCAAACGTCTTTGAGGCAAACCTGAGGTAGAAATGGAGCTATAATGGTAATCACAATCTTCCTGCTGAAGAGAAATTTGCCGCAAAGCTGCATTGCCTTTGTCTATGACTAGTAGAGAACAGGTACTCCCAACATATACCGCATCGAAGTCATTCGAAAATTTAGCATCCTCACTTGGTCCATCTCTATCCTGCAACATTTGAGTTTCCTCCAGCAATTGTTGTCACAGCTATAATGAATTGTTTTAATAATCTTGTTAAAGTGTAGCATATACTATTAGTAATAAAATGATACAAATTTTCTCAGAGATGCCATAAATAAAATCATTTGAGGTTAAGCAAAGTTGATTTACCTATCTCCCTAATTTTTCTTATTGCCAAATTTGAAGTATCTGCTACATAAACATTGCCCGTTTCATCCATAGTGACACCCTTGGGACGATTGAATTGGGCTTCGCTTGGTTTCCCATCTACATGTCCTGAATAACCCTGAAATGAACCCATAACCAATCTTGCCCTGCTGTCTGTAAGAACCTATTGTCAGCTCTTATCAAGCCAAGCATAAAATTATATCTATAAATTCTTCATGCAAGATCAAACAAGCCAATAGCTACAACAATCTATTGGAAAAAGATAAAACATAGAGCTTTACAACTAGAGTAAGTTAAAGATGTTGGGCAAACTCAATCGAACAACAGATACCTTGTAGGAATGAGATAAGAATTCTGTAATGAAATCTGTACATATAACTATTGTCAAATAAAATTTGGCCATCTAGAAAAACTTGTTGCTTGAAGTTGGAAATTCCAGTACCAAAATAAAAAATGGCTACTTGATATGTAGTTGGAACATTAACTCATTAAGTTTGGGTGGATCACTAGTAGTCTGTACTTACAAAATTAGGTTGCAACTATAGAGAAGCACATCATCATAAATT
>JAMKQA010000988.1:0-26733 GCA_024699735.1 Posidonia australis | reverse complement strand
GCATCTTTACTTGCCAAAGACCGAAATTAACATTTCGATCATACTTTTCAATCTCAATCTTCGCAGACATTGTGATAATTGAAAAAAAAGAAGCAAGTAATTGAGAAAAGATGCTAAATATTCAGAAATCACCAAGGAGACGTGCTGGGTGTGCACACGTCTCAGTGGAAGAAGGAGGCGCACGGATCGGGCGCGCCGACCGGCGTCTGAAGCAGGCGTGAGCGGACCGGCGTCTGAAACAGGCGTGCGCGGACTGGCGACTGATGGTGCGCGTGCAGCGGACCGGCGTCTGAAGGCAGGCGCGCGCAGATCTGCGGAAGAGGGGGAAACGCGCGGGCCGGCGACTGGAACAGGCGTGCGCGGACCGGCGACTGAAGGGGCGTGCACAGTGGACCGGCGTCTGAAGGGGCGTGCACAGTGGACCGGCGTCTGAAGGCAGGCGCGCGCAGATCTGCGGAAGAGGGGGAAACGCGCGGGCCGGTGACTGGAACAGGCGTGCGCGGACCGACGACTGAAGGGGCGTGCATAGCGGACCGGCGTCTGAAGGTAGGCGCGCGCAGATCTGCGGAAGAGGGGGAAACGTGCGGGCCGGCGACTGGAACAGGCGTGCGCGGACCAACGACTGAAGGGGCGCGCACAGAGGACCGGCGTCTGAAGGCAGGCGCGCGTAGAACTGCGGAAGAGGGGGAAACGCGCGGGCCGGCGACTGGAACAGGCGTGCGCGGACCGGCGACTGAAGCAGGGGCACGTGCCGATCTGCGGAAGAGAGGAGGGTGTGGTGGTAGTTTCCGACCGAGAGGTTAGTTTAATTTAATTTGTGACTGAATCTCAAATTAAATCAACCTGGGCTCTGATACCAGTTTGTTAGGGATTCATGTCACAAACAAACCAATCAACACAAGAACACCAAGTATTTACGTGGTTCGGCAATGCCTACTCTACGGGTAGAGAAAGAGAGGAGGTGTGTTTTACTATGAGAATGTGTGGAAGAAGATAATACAAGTGATTAGGGTTCTTAGGTATTTATAGAAAGACCCTAAGAGACCTTAATCACCCAAAGGGTAATTTGGTAATTACCCATTTACAAGTCAATTCTAACAAAAGGTCCCATTCGGTGCTAGCATCCAAATCAGCCTATAGCATTCACCCTACCAATTCACGTTTAGATTACTAAAAGAGTGCCACATATTATGAAGAACCATATCATTACCACCAATCTAATTCTAAAATAAGTCTCTATGATAAAACTCATAACCAATCTTGGCACCCAAATCGGTCATAGGATAGTGCTCTAGAAGGTTGAAGAGAATACCATCATCATGCCACTTATCCATCCAAAAAGACACATCTCCCTTATCTATAAGCCAACAAGAATTGGAGATCACCCATGGCATGACCTCCATCAAGCTTTTCCACCGAGTAGACGCATAGGAGTGAGGAGAGGCATACCATCCAACGTGTCCAATTTTGTACTTAGTGGCACAAAAAAAAGCTCCACAAGGATTCTTTTAACAAAAATTTCTAGTAGCTCTTAATCTTGAATAAATGGAACACATCTGCAAATCTATGAATGCCCAAACCCATGTTATATAATGGCCTCGTGCAAGCTTCCCATCGCACCCAATGATACCTCCTTTTGCCATTCTTGTAATCCCAAAGAAAGTCTCTCATTAGTCAATCAATGTAACCCATGCATAGGCACTTTCAAAATGGCTAGGGTATGTAAGGGAATAGAATAGAGAACACTTTTAACTAGTGTGAGGCAGCCCACCATGTTGAGGAAGTTACAACTGCAGCCATCAATACGCTTCTAAATCTAATCCACCAAAGGATGGGCATAAGATCCCTTAAATTTCCTTGCTGCAATAGGCACTCCCAGGTAAATCAAAGGCCAAGAGCCTTGAGAGAAGCCTATGATGTGCTCTATGATGTCACTCCTATTCGTTGGTTGATGCCAATAGTAATTGCATTTATTCATTCTCATACGTTGACCAAAAGAGAGTTTATACCTTTCAATAAAATTCATAAGATTACATAGCGATATGCTACTCTACAAGAAAGCAATGCGTCATCTTTTTTTTATTATTAACGGTTGAGATAGTTAGAGGAGAATTTTTTTTTTTTCATACATGTCTCAGGATTCGAACCTGAGATTCTGTGGTGAGTTTAGAGTTCTCCCAGCCACTGTGACAATGTGACATTGTTAGCAATGCGTCATCTGCCTAAAACAAGTGAGAAGGACTAACCCCTCTCCTAGATGTTCTATTGAAATCAGCAGATTATTACTATTATCAATAAATCATACATATAATAATCAAATCAAAGAATATATATGGTTAATCCATATCCTCTCAAAAATAGATATAAAATGGATATCTCCATTTGCACCCTTAGGATTAGCCCTATCGTATATGCTACCAGTTAGGAAAAATAAAGGAATCGTATATATCCTAGATCTTTCTATTTTTTCTCGTTTATTCACTGTGTACATTTTTGTGTCACCTATGCTTCATTTGTACTTATTGCATTGAAGAGTTCTATCATTTTCTTTACATAATTGTTGTTTTCTGGTGCTATATAGGACTGCGAAAGGTCTAAAAATTGTTGGCACTATACCCGAAGAGCTAAAGCATCTGTCAAAATTAGATAATTTGTAAGTATCTTTATTTAGATGGTTCATATACATCTGAACTTGATCCTTATATTTATTGTTTCTTTATTAATAATTTTTTAATTAATGCATGCTAAAATGATACAATTTTTTGTATTTACATTCTCTTTAAATTTGTACTTATGCAAAAGTACATAAAAAAATAAAGTTTCATGTTGTAAAAATATTTTTTTTTGTTAACGGTTGAGATAGTTAGAGGAGGATTTTTTTATGCATGTTCCAGGATTTGAACCCAAGACCTTGTGGCGAGTTTAGAGTTCTCGCAGCCACTATCACAATGAGACATTGTCCATGTTGTAAAAATATTTTGCTATCACATTGAGCTATTTCTTTTATGTAATTTTGCCTGAATTTAAATATATTTCATTTCTAAAAAAAGGTTTGGCCATTGACATTAGAATAAACTTTGATACAACAAGCACCAGAAAAGGTCATATATAAGTGCATGTGCCTTTAGTTGCTCTTTCCTTACATGAATACATATACGAAGGCAGACGGCAGACTTCGTAGCATCTTTTGCTAATTAATATAAATGAGCAACGCATGTGCTGTAACTCTTTTCAAGAAAATATATCTACAAAAATGAGAAGCATCACATATAATTAAAATAAAAAATTACAATAACCTTTCCAAAAAATTTATCAAATTTATGTAATGAGATAAGGTCAACCTTCTTTCATTGCAGGCAAATTGCTGGAAACTATTTGACTGGACCGTTGCCAGCATTTATTGGGAGCTTTTCAGATATGAAATATTTGTAAGTTCTACAATAAGTAGTAGGTCTTGAATACAACTAAGTTGTTGTACTTATTATCATTATTTCTCATTAATATGTCCGACTATGTTTCTTTTAAAAATGACATTTTTAATTCAAGTTCTTTGTACTAAAGGAGCATAGGTAGAAATGCACTATCAGAGGTCATACCAAAGGAGCTTGGAAACCTTACAAATCTTATTTCTCTGTGAGATAATATGCTCTTTTTACTTTTACGATCATATTCTAATAGTGTACATGAATTTTATGCATTGTGCATATATGCACTTAGAATTCTTTATTCATAGGGGTTTGGCGTTCAACAACTTCAGTGGTTCACTTCCACCAGAGCTTGGAAATTTGAGAAATCTGCAAAAAATGCAAGTGCTATAATACATGGAACATTTTCTTCCAGTGCTGTAGTTGAATATTTGTGTCAAAATTGAAGAGGATCCACCATCTAACACGACCTCTTGATAATAGGTATATTAACACTATTGGAGTTAGTGGTGAGATTCCACCATCATTTAAGAAGCTTCAAAAGTTGACAATCTTGTGAGTTATGCTTTCAACTCTTATAATGAATGGTAAACCAAGTTAACTTTTTGAAGAACGGCTGCTCAATATTTTTGTCATTTAAGGTCGGCGTCTGATAACAACTTTGGAGGAAACATACCTGAGTTTCTGGGAAGCTTGACTGAGCTTAAAAACTTGTAAGTTGATTTTGAAGGGTTTACTTATTCAAACAGTTGAAGAGTGTTGTTTTTTCTGTAGATATACTTCAAATATTCTAAGAACATGTCTTGTCACTTTTTAAATTCTTATGTAGGAAACTTCAAGGTAATAACTTCCAAGGTCCGATCCCTTCAAACCTTGGGAATCTTGATAAAATGACAGACTTGTGAGTTTCAACATCCAAATTGCTTGAATTTGCTATATGCCTATATATCACCTATAAAAGTAGTATAAGTTTTATTTTATTTGCATTTTGAATTGGCAATAAATAAAATTAGCAATTGAGAAAGTTAATATTTTTTGGATATAGCTTAAATATAACTAAGGTAACCATATGCTTCAATTACCTTAAATTTTCAAGATTCTATTTGGAAGATTATATTATCATTCATCAATGAATTGATTAAACCATCAGTAATTGTTTCACAGTTAAATTAAGTTATACATGCTTATACAATGTACCCTTTCTTTATTGACTTTTTTTCTATTTGACATTTGATTATTTTATTGATTTGTAAAAGAGTACAAAATTAATGATACACCTCTAAAAGTGGAAATAGACTCATCAATCACCAATCCATACGTTAACTTGAAAAAATTCATCTCCAAAACTCATACGCTTAGAAAAAAAAAAGGAGAAAAAAAAGACTAACTCATACCCTTTCTAGATTTCAAACTAAGAATACCCCAGTTATCAAGGTTACAAATGCCTTTCAATTCCCTAGGAAGATAATTGAAGTTGTGATAAACCATATCATGACGAAGTCTACTACCCTCCATAGCTAGAAAGTCTACCTCTCCATTGCCCCCACGAAAACAACGTGTGATGTTGATGGTGGCCCTCCAGTGGATATAATGCCACCAAGTTCAGCATTTCCAACAGACATGAATTTGTTTTGCAACATGAGAACTACATGTTGAGATTCAAACTCAATCTTTGTAATTTGATAGCCATGATCATCACATAGAGCAAGAAGATCCCACACCACTCTCATCTCAACTTCATTATTTGTAATATCACCATAGTATCTAGAAAAAGCTTGGAGTATCCGACCATTGGAATCCCTCACAATACCTCCACCACCTGTAGAAGAATGCATAGAGGAGCCATCGACATTAGCCTTTAAGCCAAATGTAGGAAGAGACCACCCAACAAGCAAGTAACACTTATCAAGAACCGTTGGAGTAAAAAAGCCTGCCTATTGAAGAACAAACTAAGAACCTCCCATGAAGCTAAATCCTTTCTTTACAAGCATAAAATTATACTTTGTTATAATGGCCATAGTAATGTGCCTCCAACTGCATCTCTTGCTACACCATTCTTTCCAGATATGCCAACAAATAAAACCAAGAAGAATTCCTATGAGATTGTGCTAGTAGGAAGATTCCTTAGCCTAATCATGCCAAACAAATATGTTAGACATGACATCACCACAAATTTGCACTAGTAAAATAGGTGCATAATGAGACCAAACATTTTTACCAAGATCCTCATGCAAAAGAAGGTGCTCCATGGTCTCCACTTGTGAGTCTACACAACAATTGCATTTAGAAACAAACTGGACCGCCTTAGACTAATTGTTTGCATCCATAGTAGTAGCATTCCAACTAATCCACCATAGAAACAAGGGCATCTTGGAGGGTATCAAAATAGACCAAATCCATTTCTTCTTTGTCACCATCCTGCTATCAGTGTTAATAGCCATCCAAGCATTCTTAATTGAAAAATTACCATTGGAAGCAGGTATCCAGATCAACTTGTCATTCTCACCTTGCCAATTAACATCCAAATCCTTAAAGAAACGTCACAAATCAGCAACCTTTATACCCTCGCTAGCCACCTATCCCTTAAACAAATCTTTTTTGTAGAAAACATCCACTACCTTTGCATTAAGATCAGCATGAGGGAGATGATGGAAAGTATTGAAAAGAGTACCCTTAGGAGACCATTTGTCCATCCCCTTTTCAATTTGCCAAAAGGGCTGAGAAACCACCCAAGGCATAACGAACTTAAGAGATTTCCAATGAATAGAACCAAATGAAGGAATAGGAGCATACCAACCTTTGAAGTTGACATTATACTTAGTGGTACAAAAGATACTTCAAGGAGAACTTTTCAACAGAAGCTTCAAACAACTCTTTATCATGAACAATAGATGCATGTCAGCAAATCTTCGAACACCCAGGCCCATCTTGTGCAAGGATCTAGTGTAGTACTCCCATCTCGTCTAATGGTGAAGCTTTTTCCCATCTCTATATCCCCACAAAAAATCACGTGACAATCAATCAATATCCTTCATAACATGCACAAGGACCTTCAATGTCATAAGAATATGCAAAGGAAGAGAAGATAACACATTTTTCAACAGAACAAGCCTTCTAGCCATGCTTAAAAATCGAGCACTCCAACCATCAATATGACACTATATCTTCTCAAATAAAGGTTGAAAATAAACACCCTTGATACGACTAGCCACAATAGGAGCGCCTAACTAGATCAAAGGCCAAGAGCCTTTAAAGAAGCCAATGTAAAATTCGATCACCTCATTCCTAGCAATAGACTTCTGCTAGTAATACATGCATTTATTCCTTCCAATAAGCTGCCTTGAAGATCTTTCATAGTTAGTGATGAACTTCATGAGATAAGAAACAAAGGTCCCTGCTGCTCTACAAAAAGGCAAAGCATAATCTACGAAGAACAAATGGGTAGGTGCCAACCCTTTGCCACACGTAGCATATCTCTAACACAAACCTTGAGTGAATAAATGAAAAATACCTTTACTAAACACCTCTAGGCCTAAAATAAAAAGAGATTGAAACAATGGATCACCCTAGTTAAGACCCCTTGAGAATTTAAAGAAACCAGACTCTGCCATTAACAATAATAGTGAACCAATTATTATTAAGAGTCCTCCTAACTAGATCCACAAACCTCTCATAAAAGCCAAATCTCTATAGCACTTTATAGAGGAAAGACCATTTCATTCTATCTTAGGCTTTTAACATATCTAGTTTGAACACAATATTACCACCTTTGCACTTTTTGTCAATATCAACTACAAGCTTATGAGCTAACTGAATATGATCAATAATGTCTCTACCCTTAACAAATCCAACTTGTTCAACACTAATTAAGTTTGGAAGCCAAGAAACAAGTCTATTATTAAAAATCTTCAAGCATACCTTGGAAGCCACATTACCCACATTAATAGAGCAAAATTGTGCAAATCTAACCAAATTATCAACCTTTGGAATCAAACATATCATAAAATAGAGACACTTCAGTGCATCAAACCACCCACAAAATAATACTTAATCAGAGACAACAGATCCTCCTTAATAACATCCCAAACAACAATGTAAAAAGAAACTAGAAAGCCATTAGGACCTACTGTAGCATTCATCGACATAGACCGCACTACATCAAAAATCTCATTCATATTCGGAATCATGGTAATAGAATAACAATCTTCATCTGACATCAACCTGGGAGTACAGTCTAGAAGAGAATCCTCCACACACAACCCTCTGACTCGAACAGCTTTTTGAAGAAATTAACACCAATGACTTGAATTTATTTAACATCATGCACCCACTCACCATTGGCATCCTTAATAGACTAAATGGAATTGTGATGCATGTGATGTTTCACCATGTTATGGAAAAAGGACGTGTTTTTATCCCCTTCCTTCACCCAATCACATTGAGCATTTTGTTACCAGAATATTTCCTCCCTACATAGGGCCTTGTCCAACTCATGCTAGGCAAAGAGAACGTGCTGCAAATGATCCTTGTTGAAGTCTTCAATAAGGGCTCTTCGAACAAAAGCAAGTCTCTCCTCTGCCTTCTTGACATTTTCAAAAATATCACCGAAATGAACCTTGTTCAAAACTCGCAAGTCTTGTTTAAGATGATTAATCTTAAGAAACCATTGAAAATACATGTCTCCTTCATCCATCACTAGCTGTTCCCAAGATTGTTTGATAACATGATTGCATGCTTCATCCTCTAACCAAACATTTAAGAATTTAAAAGGATGTGGGCCAAAATCATCCAGCTTAGATATACTCACCAAAAGTGGGGCATGATCACAATTAGCACAGGCAAGATGAGAAACCTTGAGACAAACATCCTAACAGTGATCATTCAACAAGCATTTGTCTAACTTGGCCAAGATTCTATTATCCAACAAACCCAACATCTAAGTAGATAAACAATCCTTAAAATCCTCCATATAAAGCTATCTAGGGAATCTACCTCCCATTATCTCAAAAACAGAATGCATAGTATTAAAATCTCCCACAACACACCACGGACCTTGAAATTTCAACTGAGCTAAACAGACTAAATGATCACAAAGGTGGCAACGTTCAATACCATCACAATTAACATAAACAAAAGTACCAAAAATCTTACCATTGATGTCATTATCAAGCATTGACACAATTAGAGCCTAAGAACAAACATCGATCACATCCATCTCCGTGGATACCTTACTGAATACCCACATTTTAGCATTCACATCATCATTAGACACAAAATTACCAAAACCCATACTACACCTTATAGCATCACCTCTATTAATAGCAATAAAAGGTTGCAGAACAACCACCATCATAGGACAACTGTCTAATGGTGAGACGATTCCCAATCCATCTAGCATTCCAAATTATCTTCTTCATTAGAAAGGATATCAAAAGTATTACAAAGATACTAGTGAGGGACTTACTATGTGTAATAGGACCTCCAAAAGATATACTTCTCTTCTTGCCACTAGAATCACTAACATAACCACAATGCAAAAGATGCACATGCTTCCTAGGTTGACTTGGATGCCTTTTTGAATGATTTCCATGCTAGCACTTGTCACCAGGATCATGCCTCTATTAGCTTCTGAATCAATGGGCACCACGTCCTCTTGAGCATCACAAGAAATCATCCATGCATCCCCATGAACAACATTGCCATTTGAGTCATCCTCTTGACAAAACATCTAAACCTCCATCTCAACTCCCTCTTCCTAGTCTACTGCAACTTTGTCCCCTCCATCACCTCCTACTTCTTCACAAATCTTCTTCACATGATGTCATCGAAACCCTTCTCTTCACCGTCTTCCTGAAAAAATGAGGCTAACATAACTCGAACCTCGGGATCCTCATTCCACAAGAAATTAGGTTTATCAACCACAATAAGATCATTCTTGAGTTGTTTAAAGACCCTTGAGATTATATATCAACTTGATCATTATTGGTGAGAACATCCTTTAGCTCAAAAACTTTTCCTGTTGGTTTCCACACTTTCTTAGTGTTACTTCTCGTAGCCTTCTACTAAACATTCCCAGAAGTTTGATTCCTCTTGTTTCTACCTAACTTAGGTCAAACATAACTCCTTGAAGCCTTGATACGATTTGGGTTATGGCCACATGATGAGAAGATATGCCCCATTTTCTTACACCCAGTGCAAAAATAAAGCCTATTCTCCAACTTGACAGGTTGAAAATCTCCATTCATCTCAATGTCGACATAAATCTCAATAGATACTCCTTAGTGAGGTCCATCTTTACACAAAACTTTACATATAAATCAGTAGAGCCAGTGGAAGTTGGATTGGCAATAGCAAGCAATGATCCATACACTCTTGCCACTGATCTAATGAAACAAAATAAGGTAGTAGAAACAATAGTTTAGAAAAGTTGTACTTGTTATACATAAATTACTATATCTAGATACACTACCATTATGTTTTTATAAAATTTAAAACCTAATGAATGACCGAGGAACCAAAAGAGATGCTGGCATAATATCGGTCTCCACCACCATTAGGATCAAAAAAGATTGTATTAAAGTTGTGGTGAATGTATAAAATTCATAGAAGTAAATGTAAAATACAAGAGAATATTAAAAAAATGAAACATTTTATGGGAAAAATTAAAATTAAAAACTAAGACAATAACAAAACACAATTCTCTCCTAACTTAATTGAAGAAAGTAAATACAATATTGTTTAAAGTAAGATCTACTAATTATAATTGAGGTCCTTATTAATTTCTTGTTGAAAGTTCTAATGTATATTCTTAGTAATCTTTTCATGTAATTCCTCATTATAACTACTGAATTATAAGAAAAATGTGAATGCATTGCGTTCTTCTTCTTCTTTTTGACATAATAGTTTAGCATAAGAAAATGTTGGAATCTTATGGACAAATTATTCTTTTTGGCATTTAATGAAATGTAGCATCTCATTTCTTCATGTTTATTTGTTATGGTAGGGCCTTGCAATTAGGAAAGATACAAATACATTAGGAGAGGATTTAATGAGACACAGTCTCAACTAAAATTAAATGAGTCCCTATCGAAATCTCATGATCAGATATGTAAATGAAAATCCAAGGCATGCATATATATTAATCTATAATCTCTAATAGTTTACAGATCGAAAATCAAGTTGATTTTGAAACTTCCAGTTTGACAAACTTATTTCACACATTCAATGCTTCCTATCAACTCAAAACCCGATGTGTGTAGGTATTGCGATGTATTGTTCAAGCAAAAAATCTAAATCATTGTCACGTCCCACATTTTCCACAATAATTTAAAACAATTGAATTATGGGAAAATTAAAGTCAAACAGAAAATATCTAACTACCAAGAACCTATGTGTGCGATTAGGAGACTCCCGACTATATGCACTACGCTAACTCTCTGCATGCCTGCACCTGTCAACCAAAACACAAGGAGAAACGCATGAGTAACAGAAGTCACCCAGTACGCACCCCACGAAAACCGCAGAAAACAATACTATAATCAATTTTCTTTTTCTTTTTTTAAATTTATTTTGCAAACCATTTCTCAAAACGTCATAAACTAGGCCCACACCGGCCAAAACCACAAAGCTCTACAAGCCCAAAGCTACAAGCAAAGGCCCTCAATGGCCAAAACCACACACAGTGAGTCGGGAAACCCGACGCCAGGCAACCAAACTCTGGCCACACATAGTCCACTAAGGAGCAATCCCAGCGTTCTACACTACCACGATGTGCCACCCTGTGCAGGAGCCAACCACCGTCCCGCGATTCTCCCTACTAGGAGAACTCTCACAAAGCCAACCCCCTTACGAAGGTTGTCTTATCTCTCAGGATGCTACCAACTATGGAGCACGTGTCCCACCCGTATTGGCCACAACAGGGTCTCCCCACGGCGTCCTCCACACACGGTGCTCAGGAGGGAGTATCATACCTCCACACCTAACCACACCCGAACCTTAGTGTTCACAGCAACAACAGGAGTATCATACCTCCCCGTCATGCCACAAGACACTTCAACACGTGGACCACAACCCTAGCCTTGAGACGACAGTCAAGGAGTCTTATACCTCTAGGACCCGACGCCCCTCAACCTCAGGTATCTCGGCCCCCTGACCTCAACCAGGGTATCGTGCCGGACCACCTGAGAATGTCGTCACATTCCCTGATCTTGACGACACGATCCCACACTGTCTCAGCCCACACACAGAAAACCAAGAAAACATTTTCCAAACAGGCCAACTATTTCCTTGAAATCCATTTTCCAAACCATTTTCATATCTTTGAAAATTCCTCCAAAACCTCATCAAAGCGATGCGTCAGGTGTCCCAAGAGACCACCATTGACGACCTACAGTCCCTCTCAATGGGACAAAACACGGCAATCCAGAAAGCCATCAAAAAACACATTTTATAAACACATTTAGGCGCAGATTTGGCATGCCAAAAACAAGTTCGGTATACCGAAAACCCCTAGTTCGGTAGGCTGATCTGGATCGGTCGACTGAATCAGGTCAACGGTCAACACTCAAGCCAAATTCGGTATACCGTCTAAAATTGGACGATCCAATTTCGACCAGAGGACCTAAACTGACAGAAAAACGGTATGCCAAACGAAATTGGTATACCGAAATCCACTGAGTTGGTATGCCGTTTCCATTTCAGTATGTTGAATTCTTCGAAACCAGGAAACGACCCAAACCCTACCGTCCGAAATCGCCCCAATTGGGACCTCCAATCGGACTTCCTAAATAAGCACCAAAAATCTTACATAAAACATAAGGTGTCGACCCTCGAGTCTACTCCAAATCCCAATAAACAAAACTAAAATCCATTCACCATGCATCGAGATATAAATCGGAAATGCAGAAGGGTCAAAAGGACCCAAAACGCACCAACCATCATAAATGTCCATAAATTTGCCATAAATTCTCAATAAATCACAATAAATTCTAGGAAAGTAAATTTACTTAGATTCCACGCAATCCTAGCAATTTCTACCAATTTCATACTCTCTATTACATGAGGTGGAGATGCGTACTTGAAAAACTCCTCCAGCGATTTCCGCCCGACTCTGGTGAACTCCGGCTACCACGGCCTCACCACGACCACAGGAGCACACCACGCAAGCTCCGTGCACCACCCCGAGCTGCCACAGCTCTCCGCTTCGCTCCCTCAATCTCTTCCTCTCTCTCGGCGCAGGATGCATGGGAAAATAGAGGAAGTCGGGTGGAAGGAGAAGGAGAAAAGGAGAAGGAAGGAGAAGGAGTGGGGAGGAAGAGAAAAGAAGGTGGGGGGCGGAAGAGAGACGTGCAGCCGAGGAGGAGGGGAACAGAAGAAGAAGGAAGGAGAAGACGGCGATGGGCAACGAAGGAATGCGGTGTGGCTTATAAAGCCTGCGCCCGCAGTAGCTGAAAACATGCCCACCTGCACATCTCAGCCACCAGCACACCGCACGAGCAACTAACCACTCCGTTCAACCACCAGCCACAACCAACTACCCATGAACGTGGGCCCCATGTGGACCCCACAATCAGGCCCCACATGCACAGTGCCACAATGCACAGTGTCAAACCACGTACAGGGACACGTAAACAGAAGCCAGCCCACGAGGCCCAAGCTCAAAAATACAAAATCACATGACAGGCCTTGGAACAGTAACACCCATCTAGGAATAAAATTCATAAAATGTAAATAATTACAAAATGAATTTTATGGGTGTTACATCCTAACCACCTTAAAAGAAGATTTTGTCCTTGAAATCGCTAGGCGAAAAGATACGAGTACTGGACTAAGATGGCTTCCTCACGCTCCCATATGGCCTCCTCGGCTCCATGATGCCGCCACTGCACTAAAACCAGTGGAATCACCTTGTTCTGCAGCACCTGCTCCTTGCGGTTAACAATCTCGATGGCATCCTCCATAAAGGACAGATCTTCCTAAAGTCCTTCTGGTCGAACTGGGATCACATGAGAAACGTCAACCAAGCACTTCCTCAGCATGGAGACATGGAACACATCGTACATGGACAACATCTCTGGTGGTAGATCCAACTGATAGGCAACCTCACCAATCCTCTGGGAGATCTGATACGAACTAATATAACGAGGACTCAGCTTGCCACGCTTCCCGAATCGTATGACACCCTTGGTCGGTGACACCTTCAAAAACACAGTCTCCCACCAGAAACTCCAGTGGTCTTTGCCTCCTATCGGCATAGCTCTTCTACCGACTCTGTGCAGCTAAAAGCCTACTACATATCAAATTCACCTTGTCCACATACAGCTGCACAAGCTCCGGACCAATTAACTGACGCTTGCCCACCTAGCTCCAACAAATCGGTGATCTACATGGCCTACCATACAAAGCTTCGTACGATACCATCCCGATGCTCGAGTGATAGCTAATACTGTAGGCGAACTCAATCAGTGGCAAATGGTCCTCCCAACTCCCTTGAAAGTCTAAGGCACATACTCTAAGCATATCCTCCAACGTCTGGATAGTCCTCTCTGTCTGACCATCCGATTGAGGATGAAATGTCATGCTATAGTTGAGCACAGTGCCAAAGACCTCCTGCAGAGTTCTCCAAAACCTCGAGGTGAACCTCGTGTCTCTATCCGACACGATGGACACGAAAACACCATGCAACCTCACCACCTTGGAGACATACAACTCCGCCAAGCAATGCATCGGAAGCTTCACCCGAATGGCCAAGAAGTGAGCAGACTTAGTTAGCCGATCCACTATCACCCACACGGTGTCGTTCTTCCTCCGAATCTGGGCAAACCAGTCACGAAGTCTATCAAGATGTGCTCTCACTTCCACACAGGAATATCCAATGGTTGCAAGGTCCCTCCAGGTCTCTAGTGCTCTACCTTGATCAACTGGCAGGTAGTACACCTTGCCACATGATCAGCAACATCCCTCTTCAAGCCAAGCCACCAAAAGTTCTGCTTCAGGTCTCGATACATCTTCGTGCTACTAGGGTGAATGGTATACCTAGATCGATGTGCTTCATCCAGCAATCTCTGCATGGCCTCTTCATGCTGGGGCACATACAGACGCATATCATACCTCAGCTCTTCATATGCCCCAACAGAAAAATGAGGCTCTCCACCAGCCTCAAGCTTCTCAAACACAGCCTGAACAAATGGATCCAGCTGTTGACAGGCAACAATAAACTCTAACAGCTTCGTACGAACAGACAGGTTGGCCACCGAGGCACCAACTGTTCCCTGAGCTTGCTGCTTCGGCCTGCAGCTCACCAGATCCTCCAACATGGTCCACTCCTTGACCATCAAGCTTGCCATCACATGCGTACGGCGACCACGTTGGCCTTGCCAGAATGGTAGGACAGGTTAAAATCATAATCCTTCAAATACTCTACCCAGCGACGCTGCCTCAAGTTGAGGTCCCTCTGCGTGGAGATATACTTCAAGCTCTGATGATCGGTGAAGACCTCAAACTGCTTCCCATAGAGATAGTGTCGTTAGAGTTTGAGACCGAACACTACAACAGCCATCTCCAAATCGTGGGTCGGGTAGTTCTTCTCATGATCCTTCAGCTGGAGTGAAGCATATGCGATGATGTTGCCATACTACATCAGAACACACCCTAACCCAATGCCACTGGCATCACTATACACAGTGAAGCCACCACTTCCAGAAGGAAAAGTCAACACAGGGGCAGAAACCATATGAGACTTCAGCTCTTGAAAACTTGCCTCATAATTCTGATCCCAGCAAAAGGGAACACCCTTCCTGGTCAACTTTATCAAAAGGCGTGGTTATGGAGGAGAAATCCCTAATAAATCTCCTATAATAGCCCACCAGACCCAAGAAACTCCTGATCTCCGACATAGTCCTAGGTCGCTCCCAACTACTCACTGCCTCAACCTTAGCAGGATCCACTCTGATGCCTTCTCTAGAAATCAAATGGCCAAGGAACATGACTTCGCTCGCCAGAACTCACACTTGAAGAATTTAGTGTACAACTGATGACGCCTCAGAGTATCCAAAACTGCCCTCACGTGTAAGGCGTGAGTCTCAACTTCAGGAGAATAGACCAGCAGATCATCAACAAAAACCACGACAAACTGGTCTAGAAAAGGATTGAAAATCTTGTTCATCAGATCCATAAACGCAGTCGGTGCATTGGTCAAGCCAAAAGGCATGACCGTGAACTCGTAATGCCTGTACTGCGTCTGGAAGGCAGTCTTCTGAATGTCTGAGTCTCATATCCTCAACTGGTGATACCTTGACCTCAGATCAATCTTCGAGAACACCGATGCAGACTGCAACTGGTTGAACAGATCATCAATGTGGGGCAAGGGATACTTGTTCTTCACCGTGATCTGGTTCAGCATCTGATAATCTATATACTGTCGGAGCGAACCATCCTTCTTACGGACGAACAAGACAGGCGCTCCCCATGGAGACACACTCAGCCTGATAAACCCCTTGTCCAGCAACTCCTGCAACTGAGTCTTGAGCTCTCGCAATTCCGCTGGTACCATGTGATAAGGAGGCTTCAACATAGCACCAGAACCGGGAATTAGATCGATCGAGAACTCTACTTCCCTGTGAGGTGGCATACTAGGAAAATCGTCAGGGAAAACGTCGGGATATTCACACATCATAGAGATGTTGTGAACACCCAACTCAGGAGAAGTGGAGGTAACTATGCTAGCTAGATACCCCGCGCAACCCCTGATCAAAGACTTATAAGTCTTCATAGTTGAAATGACAAGCTTAGGCTCACCCTAACACCCACCTTGCACAAAGAAAGACCCATCCTCAGGAGACCCAAAATAAACTCTCCTCCGAGCACAGTCGATCAAAGCGGATTACTGCACCAACCAATCCAGGTCGAGTATCACATTGTACTCCTGCATGTCCATCACGATCAGGCTGGCGTCGAACTCTCTGCCATTCAGCATCAAGTCGACGGATTGCAGATACCTCCATGCCAAACTGTGCTCCCCCAACAGCGTCACCATGCTGAGATGAAAGGTCAGTTTAGCTGGTCTCTCTCCCAACTCTGTTGCAAAAGACTCAGAGATAAAGGAGAAAGAACTCCCTGAGTCAAACAACACTTTAGCCATCCGGCCTGCCACAATAAAAGAACCTGATAACCAGACAAAACAACACCACATATCCGTTCAATCAGGCAGATGTCCAGATTACAAGGAGATTACAACATATCTCAGAGGGTTACAAAACCAACTATTCATCCTTACCCTCAACAACATCTCCCAAAGACCTAGCGCCTGGAGCTACGATGGTGAACACCCGTCCCTTGGTTGGCTGCTGTGGTGCACTTCCTACCTTCTTAGGCGGTTCCAGACAAGATCTCTAAACACGTCCTGCCTTCCCACAATTGTAGCACATCATAGGAGCTGAGGTCCGCCTAGGTTGGGGACAATATGCAGCGATGTGGCCCACCTGACCATAATTGAATCACTGGTTCCCACTAAGAGCACTGGACCTTGTCTGATTGAGGCCATCTCCGTTACTCCCAGTAAAGCTCTGTCGGCCCGTAGAGGAAACATTGGACCTCTCCTTTTGCTTCTTCTCAAGGCTATCCAATTTACCAGCACTTGGAGGACCAGAGAAAGAAAACCGGGAGGTAAAAGAAGACTTACCCTTCCCTTTGGGATGACTTTCTAAAAACTTCTGATGCTTTGCTTCAAAGCGGTAAGTCATCCCAACCATGTCCTCCACAGTGTGTCACCTATAGCCCATCACCTTCACCCGTAGCCCTGTATTCAAGCCATCCAAAAACCTCTTCCCTTACTCCTCCTCAGACTCATAGGTAGGAGCAAAGCGTTCCAGCCGGGCAAACTCAATCTTATACTCGAGCACCAACATCGTGCCCTGCTCCAAACTCCGAAAATCTCGGTGAAGTTGCTCCTTCACATGAGTGGGAAAATACTTGTCATAGAATGCCACCTTGAAATCCTTCCATTGGATGCTAACAGTGATTGAATTCGGGAACTTCAATTGTCTCACAGACTTCCACCACCTATCTGCCTCACCATCCAACAGGTAGGTCACCAGCCGCACCCAATGCTCCTTCGGGCATGCCATGCTCTCCAACATCTTCACCACCTTCTCCAGCCAGCCTCACTCTCCTCAGCACTGACCTTGCCCTTGAACAACGACGGACAAAGCTTCGTGAACTGGTTCAGCCACGAGTCACCCGACGGCTTATTGGCACTACGTTTGCTGAACGCATGGGAAATCTCATGCGTCAAACTCCTCAGTTCCGCATGAACTGCCTTCCATCCGCCTACGTCCTCTTGGGACTTGGTCTCCTCGATAGAGACCTTGCCCTTACGACCACGAGGAGGCATCCTACTGGAGAAAGGCAAAGTACCTGCACCACAAACAAAGCAACAACTAGAAAACCATGCCGAGAAATCAGGTGCATACTCTACCATACATGCAAAGCCTATGGAGTCTCTAGACCGGACACCCTAGGTGCAGCACTAACCTAGTGCGACCTAGTGAACCTGGAGCTCTGATACCAGATCTGTCATGCCCCACATTTTCCACAATAATTTAAAACAATTGAATTATAGGAAAATTAAAGCCAAACAGTAAATATCTAACTACCAAGAACCTATGTGTGCGACTAGGAGACTCCAAACTATATGCATTACGCTAACTCTCTGTATGCTTGCACCTGCCAACCAAAACACAAGGAAAAATGCATGAGTGATAGAAGTCACCCAGTACGCACCCCATGTAAACCGTGGAAAACAAAGCTATAATCAATTTTCTTTCTTTTTTTAATTAATTTCGCAAACCATTTCTCAAAACATCATAAACCTGGCCCACACCAACCAAAACCACAACTGAGGCTCTACAAGCCCAAAGCCACAAGCAAAGGCCCTCAATGGCCAAAACCACACACAGTGAGTCGGGAAACCCAACGTTCTGCACTGCCACGGTATGCTACCTTGTGCAGGAGCCAACCACCATCCCGTGATTCTCCCTACTAGGAGAAACCTCACAAAACCAACCCCTCCTTGGGAAGGCTGTCTTGTCTCTCAAAACGCTACCAGTTACGGGGCACGTGTCCCACCTACACTGGCCACCACAGGGTACCCTCCCCACAGCGTCCTCCACACACGGTGCTCAGGAGGGAGTATCATACCTCCACACCCAAGCCTCAGTGCTCACAGCGACAGTAGGAGTATCATACCTCCCCGTCATGCCATAAGACACCTCAACCAGCGGACCACAACCCTAGCCTTGAGACGACAATCAAGGAGTCTCATACCTCTAGGACCCAATGCCCCTCAGCCTCAGGTATCTCAACCCCCCGACCTCAACCAGGGTATCATGCCGGACCACCTGAGAATGTCGTCACATTCCCTGATCCTGACGACACGATCCCACACTGTCTCAGCCCACACACAGAAAACCAAGAAAACATTTTCCAAACAGGCCAACTATTTCCTTGAAATCTATTTTCCAAATCATTTTCATATCTTTGAAAATTCTTCCAAAACCTCGGCAAAGTGACGTGTCAGGTGTCCCTAGAGACCACCACTAATGACCTATTGTCCCTCTCAATGGGATGAAACACAGCAATCCAAAAAGCCATCGGAAAACACATTTTATAAACACATTTGCACCCAGATTTGGGATGCCGAAGACACGTTCGGTATGCCGACAACCCTGGTTCAGTAGGCCGATCTGGATCGGTCGATCGAATCAGGTCAACGGTCAACACTCAGGTCAAATTCGGTATACCGTCTAAAATCGGACGACCGAATTTCGACCAGAGGAACTAAACTGACAGAAAAATGATATGGCAAACGGAATCGGTATACCGAAATCCACTGATTCGGTATGCCGTTTCCATTTCGGTATGTCGAATTCTGCGAAACTAGAAAACTACCCAAACCCTACCTTCCAAAATTGCCCCAACTAGGACCTTCGATCGGACCCCCTAAACAAGCACCAAAAATCTTGCATAAAACATAAGGTGTAGACCCTCAAGTCTATTCCAAATTCCAACAAACAAAACTAAAATTCATTCTCCATGTATCGAGATATAAATCGGAAAGGCAGAAGGGTCAAAAGGACCCAAAACACACCAACCATCATAAATGCCCATAAAATTACCGTAAATTCTCAATAAAGCACAATAAATTCTTGGAAAGTAAATTTACCTAGATTCCATACAATCCTAGAAATTTCTACCAATTTCATGCTATCTATTACATGAGGTGGAGATGCGTACTTGGAAAATGCCTCTAGTGATTTCCGACCGACTCCGGCGACCACGGGAGCATACCACGCAAGCTCCACGCACCACCCTGAGCTACCACAGCCCTCTACTTTGCTTCGCTCCCTCAATCTCTTCCTCTCTCTCGACGTGGGATGCAAGGGTAAACAAAGGAAGTCGGGTGGAAGGAGAAGGGAAAAAGGAGAAGGAGGAGTGGGGAGGAAGGGAAAGAAGGTGGGGGGAGGAAGAGAGACGCGCCACCGAGGAGGAGGCGAAAGGAAGAAGGAAGGAGAAGACGACAATAGGCAACAGAGGAGTGCGGTGCAGCTTATAAAGCCTGAGCCCGCAATAGCTGAAAACGTGTCCACCTGCACATTTCAGCCACCAGCACACCGCACAAGCAACCAAACACTCCGCCCAACCACCAGCCACAACCAACGGCCTACGAACGTGGGCCCCACGTGGACCCCACACTCGGGCCCCACACGCACAGTGCCACAATGCACAGTGGCAAACCATGCACAGGGATACGCAAACAGAAGTCGGCTCACGAGGCCCAAGCTCAAAAGCACAAAATCACACAATGGGCCTCGGAACAGTAACACCTGTCCAGGAATAAAATTCATAAAATGTAAATAATTACAAAATGAATTTTACAGGTGTAACAATCATAGATCTTTATTCACAATGTTTATAATCTCTACAAATTAAATTTCACATGTTTTCTAGACTTCTACATTAATCATCTAACATGTGTGGAGTTTAAAGGCTTTCTATCAACTCAAGAAAGTCCCCTTTATTTAACAATAATTCTCCAATTAATAAATTTGAGTTCCCATGTTACTGAAATTTGATAATTAAGTAACTGAGTATTTATCCAGTAAAGTATAGCCCTTAAATCAGTAACTTGATGAGGGACTCGTGACTCATCTTAAGTTAGACAAGAACAAGTCTCATTTGAACTTTCTTTTATATCAGAACTTTGTTAATTTCCATTATAATATTAAGCTCAATTATTTAGGCAAAACAACAGCATGAAATAAAATTTAGATGATAATTGTATTTGATCAATAAATTAAGCCAAAAATGACAACGTTGGAAGGCTATTGTCCTCTAGTTTGTTATTGGAGGATGTGAGCCACATAATAAACATTTGGTCTTCCCATTCGAGCACATGAATATTTATTGTGATTATGATACCAAAACATCACAACTCAAATGCAAGCAAATAATGATCAAAGTTATGCTTGTATGCACACCTACTGCTGACTATATATGGCATGGGTTCTACTAGGCATCAAATTGGTATGAGCCAAAAAGTATTTAATACATTCAAAAGGAAATGTGCTTCATACAATTAAGTTTGTTTTATAGTTACTAAAGTATAGGAAAGTGATATCTTCATAGTTTTAAATTTTAGTTATTTTATTTAGATAATGATTATTACAAATAATTTTTGTACCTTCATGATAATACTACAATCATGTTACCACATAGACATGGTTCTTTAGAAGCTTTCACCAAGAATCTTTTGATGAAACCATTGGTTCAGGCGTTTAGGTGACTTGAGAAATGGAACATCATCTTTGGAATTTATCCGAAATCTAACGTCTTTAGCCACCTTGTAAGTTATAAACTAAAATTATGTATCGTTGTTGTTTTGCCTTATCTCGATTTTTTTATGAAAATTGCGATTGATTGTTTCCACGTTGGAATAGGATTCTAAGGAATTGTAGAATTTCGAGTACGATACCATCTAACATTGGTGACTTCAAACTACTAAAGTACTTGTGAGTTGCCTCTCTTATATTTGTATATACATGTAGTTTGTTTTAAACCAATGTATTTTAAGATTTCTTATTGAGTCTTTAGGCATTAACCATTTCAGGGATCTGAGCTTCAATAATCTAAGTGGCGTACTTCCATGGTCTCTTTTAAATATGGATTCACTAGAAGCCCTGTAAGAAAATTAGTGTGAAAGAAATTTTATCAAATGAGTATCTTAGTTCAAAGTTAACTTATGTTGTCTAAGGCTTACCATTATTTTGTCTTGTGATGTAGATATCTCGGAAACAATAGCATATCTGGAAGTTTACCTGACACAAAGAGCGAAAAACTTTTAGACATGTAGGCCTTCTTGACTTATTTCCATTCAAGTATATGTTCATAGTCACATAATTTTCCATATCAGTTGAATGTGTAAATGAGTCATTTTCTTATAAGAGAGTAGGGTTAGTTGATAAACTAAAAGTGTAAGTCAATTTAAATATTTGTGTACCAAATTCTTTTGTTTCTTGTCGACAAGTATGTAAAAGAAAATATAAAAAATTGTGAATATGTATAGAGAATATTTTAAGATAGTTAAGTTGGTGGACACCCTCTCCCACCAATGTTTGAACTCTAAAAATTGGATATAATATAAATGCTTTTGATGGGATTTGAAGTTTCTACATACTTCCTACCTCTCACATAATCATGAAGAGATTTTCACTTGAAAAAGTGAGACATTAAGACTAATTCCTTGAATTCACTAATTTAAAACTCAATCATAATCATTGGACCTTAGATCAAAATCATCTTAGATATGCGTTGACATCAAGAAAAACCCATTCACATGGCACAACAAAATCAAAATATTGCTTGAATATAAATAAGAGAATATGTGGATTGTTTATGTTATTTATATATGAAATTCTTCACCTACGATCGGAGCACAACTACACTCCTGACTATAGGTGAATATTAAAAAAAGAGGCAAGCCCCTCATGTATGTGAGAGCCATGAGGTCAGAGCACAACGTAAAACTGCCCTATTTATTTATGTCACAAATCATGGGTTGGTATACGAGTCAAGCAAGTGTATCTTGTTTTAAGGAATGATCTGCTAACCAGAGTTTACCACATTTATATGATTATACGCAACCTTTTAAACATCAAAGGTACTACTTTTCGTGCAACATCATGAAGTTCTTCTTTTACGAGGAAAGGTGCACATATATGATTGTTTCTAGGAATATATGTAAGAAAAAAAATCAATAGCAAGCACAACGTTCAATTCTCCTTTGCTTATTTAAGAGACAAGGTTTGCCTCATGTAATTAAAAAATTAAGAGACAAGGTTTGACTTGCATGTAATTAAAAAATTACAATATTGCATTCACTATTTAAATCTTACTATATTTGAATATTTATCATCTTAGTGTCAATTGTTCTGTGTTTCTCCGTTATTAACACCTTAACTAGTTATAAAAGCTTATGATATATTTCAACGTTCGCCTATAGTGATTTGTCTTACAATGAACTATCTGGAAGGATTGCTCCTTGGACCAATGAAGACAAATTACAAGTGTAAGTGAGCATTTCTTTTCTTTTGTGTTTTTTTATTTTTCTTACAATGAACTAACACGATGTTTTCCTCCTTGTGCCAAAGAAAATAATATGTTTATGTTTGACATATTGCTATTATACCATGAAAAAAAAATATATAGACTTAACTAACCCTCAATCTAGCCTTTAAGTTAATGATATTGTCACTAGAAAGTCAATGCAACCTTTTCATAAAAGACTGATTTTTAAATCCCTGCTGTGGGTTTATATGAATATTCAAATATCTTTTTTATTCTTCATTCTAATAGATTCTAATAAAACAAGAAGATTTTACATGAAAATGCCCTATCATATTTATTGTTTTTCCTAACTCTACACTTGAGTCGGTTTTCTCCCTTTGTACAGGAATTTGGTGGCCAACAACCTTGACGTTGGTGATTCCAACAAGTGACAACCACTTCCTTTATTAACTCTATTATGCATTTATACTTGCAAATTATATTTCATTGTTAAAATTATACATACCATGTTATTCATGTGTTTCTCGTGTTTTACCAAGGGGTTTGGACTGTCTACAACGAAGCTTTCCATGCTATCGTGGTCGCCCCATATGTAGGTCAATTTTCGTTTACTTTAATATAAAACTTCCTTTATTATATATACTTTTCCTACCAACATCAGATTACTCAATTTGTAGATTCTTCCTTTGCAATAAATTGTGGTGGTGGTGAGTTTAAATCATCTGATGGCACGGTCTATGAAGCAGACAATCAGAATCTCACTACTGCATCGTACTACATAACAAACACTAAAAGATGGGCAGTTAGTAGTACTGGAAAGTTTGTTGATTCTGTGAGACCATATATCGTAGAAAAAAATGGTTCTGCCAACTTCTATGGTACATCAGATCCAAAGCTATTTCAGTCCGCAAGGTTGTCACCTTCTTCATTAAGATACTATGGTCTTGGGCTGGAAAATGGGCCATACAACATAACACTGCAGTTTGCAGAAATTGCTTTTCGTGATTTAAAAAGCACTAGAAGAAGGGTGTTTGATATTTATATTCAGGTATAAATATGTATTTTGCTAAGATAATTTATTTAATTTGCATAGAATATTGTTTCTATATTTGGGTTGTTGCTTGTTATAATCTAGCTAATTAGTGATCCAAACAGACGTTTATGCTTCATTTCAAACTTAACAGGTATGCAGAATGCTCATGCTTAACAATATCAAGCATATAATTTGGTTTCCTTTCTTCCATCCAATTAAAATTAAGCAGAATATCATCTTAATATTGTATTTTGAATTGTCTAGATTTAACTTATAGATAAATTATGGACTTTGTTATCCATAACCATTTAGGGAAATCTGGCGGTTGAGGATTTTGATATTAAAAGAGAAGCCGGTGGGATTCCCTTCAGGGCAATCAAGAGGATGTACAATGCTACTGTCTCTGATAATTTTCTTGAAATCCACTTTTTCTGGGCTGGAAAGGGTAGTTGTTGTCTACCTAAAAAAGGTCACTACGGATCATTAATATCAGCCATCAACGTTACTCCAAGTATGTCGAAACCCAAAACTTTCTTCCTTTATAGTGTTGTCTTAGTTATCAACTTAGCTCTTGTTGTTGGTCAGATTTCAAGCCTACTGTTAGCAACATACCACCAAACAGAACTTCAAAAAATAGGAAGAAAATCACTTTAATTGCAGGAATAGTGATTGGTACCGTAGCTATGTTCTCTTTGTGTATCATTGGAGCTTGTATTTGGAGAAGAAAGAGGCGACTCAACACTAATGAGGATGAAGACAATTCAGGTTTAACAATTATGTGAAAACGTTTCATTTGACATGTTCTTTTTGTTCATATGAATTTTGAGCTACCCTCATTATCTATTCTTTCTTTTTTCTATGTTGGATTCATTTTGTTGTAGAATTGCATGGATTGGCCACAGTACCAAATAGTTTTAGCTACTCAGAACTTAAAAGTGCCACCCAAGACTTCCAACCTGCTAATAAACTTGGTCAGGGAGGATTTGGTGTTGTTTATAAGGTTAGTTTGTCTTTTCTTTAGTGGCAAGAAATTTACTTAGTTTACACATATTTTGGAACTTCAAATTTGATGTGATCCTTTGAATTGTAAAATGATGTTGCATGAAATATCTATATTGCTTATGGAACATCCTATCAGGGATTGCTCCCAACGAATCTACAAAGAATTTTATTTTATAAGATTTCAACTCTGTAGTGGCATTTTAAATTTCATAAAAATTTTAATCACAAAATGAAGTCTTAAATTACATGTATAGGATCTAAAAGATACAAAGATTCTCGAGTATGAAAGTGTTCCTATAAAAGTTCTTGACATTAGTATATTTCTCAGGGTCTACTTCATGATGGAACAGCAGTGGCCGTGAAACAACTCTCCACAACCAATTTTAAAGGAAAGGAACAATTTGTTATGGAAGTTACTGCAATATCGACTGTAAAACATCGAAACCTTGTGAAGTTATATGGTTGCTGCCATGAGGGAAAGAATAGACTTCTAGTCTATGAATATTTGGAAAATAAGAGTCTTGACAAGGCAATTTTTGGTATGTATCAATAAACTCATGATGCTTTAGCATGAAAATAACATGGGACCAACACAAATTCATGATTTTCCATATTTATAAGTTTCATATGAAACTTTTCAAGCAATTCCTGAGAAATCTTGATTCCTAGTGTTGTCTATAGTGATCATATCAAAATGCAACTCTAAAATTCCTGTAAAAAGGAGGATTGTGATTAGTTAGACACCAATCGAATCTCTCTCTCAGTTTTGACTATCGTCACTACATTCCAGGAACGAGTAAGTTACAACTTGATTGGCCCACACGCTTTGGCATCTGTGTGGGTATAGCAAGAGGTCTGGCATACCTTCACGAGGAATCAAGTACTCGGATTGTCCACAGGGACATCAAATGTGGTAACATTCTCCTAGATAACGATCTCAATCCCAAGATTGCAGATTTTGGTCTCGCCAAGTTCTATGATGACAAACTGACACACATGAGTACAAGGGTTGCTGGCACATTGTAAGGATTAGTTCTTTTCTTCCTTGCTATAAATTTCAACAGTCACATTGTTGAACTGATGCAAAATATTCTAAATAAATACCTTCTCCGTTTGCAGTGGTTATCTTGCACCAGAGTACGCCATGAGGGGGCATTTAACCGAAATGGTTGACGTGTTTGCCTTCGGAGTCGTCATTCTTGAGATACTCTGTGGAAGGCCGAATTGCGACCCAAGCTTGGATGAAGAGAAGAAGTATCTTCTTGAATGGGTATATCAATGCTCTATGATCTCTCCATACATGTGTCGACCGACCTTTTTAGTATTTTGTTTCATGTCTTAGATTCCTGTCCAAGAATACTGAAGTTGGTCATGTACGTCTTTGACACCGCAGGCATGGACTCTGCACGAAAGCATGAGTGATTTTGAAATGTTGGATCCCACTTTACCATCGTTCAACAAAGAAGAAGCCACCAGGCTGATTAATGTGGCCTTCCTCTGCACACAAGAAAACCCCATGCTGCGACCGCCCATGTCACGGGTGGTGGCAATGCTTGTAGGAGACGTGGAGGTTAGTGGCATCCTTTCAAAGCCTACCTACCTATCAGACTGGCAGGTTGATGATTTGAGCAGGGAAGCTACCAGCACTGCAAC
>JAMKQA010000987.1:0-33366 GCA_024699735.1 Posidonia australis | reverse complement strand
TGCTATCTCTGTTATGTTGATGCTATATGCTATCTCTATTAATTACTATCTGTTAATTACTTATACAGAACATGTTGCTCAAGGCAAGGGGATCATATTTTCCATGAGTCAAAATGAGAGAGAAGTCGAAGATAGTGATGGATACAATAATGATAATGTGGATGAAAATATTACTAATTAATGAAGATGACATCAATGTCAATACTAACATTGCTAATGAAGTTGAGGAAGAAATATTTCATGGAAACGTACATGAGAATGAGGAGATCTCATCTACCTAGGCTTCATTTCCAGAGATGCCACAACTATCACTACCAACTAGGAAGAAGATGAAAAAGTAAGCATCATTGGTTCTTACTTCATGACAATGTTAGAACTACATTATGAGACATGAACTAGGAGAGAGCACGATTAGAAAAAATAGGTTCATCACATGCACTATCTTTGGTTCCACCATCTTCAGTTGATAATGATTTCTCTATAACCAAATGCATCAAAGTGTTGAATAAGTTACATTAATTCATGGATAGGGAAGTAGTTAAAATTACATTTTTTTTTGCACAATCAATATCTCGTGAGACATTCTTGACATTAACTAAAAGTCAATGAAAATTTGGATATTAGAAAAATTATTGAATTAGTTAATAGATTACTATTATCATATTTCATTATTAGTTTGTCACTTAGTTGTGTCTCTTTCTTATGTTATGTGATTGTGTTTTAATCTTTGTTCAAGTTTCCTTTGCATTTGTCAATTTCAAAGGATGAGGTTTGTTTCAGTTAACTTTTCATTAGGTTATAATTTGTATAAAATAGTAATATTGACATATGAATTCAATGACTTGATAAGAATGTCGTAGTTTTTTCCTCTATTCATGTAAGATGTCATGCATATTTACTTGGACTAAGGATATTGTTTAGTTAATATCTTGTCTTAAAGTAGGCATAAAAGTACTCAATACAAGTAATATTAGTCATAATGTAGTTATCAAACACAAAGTTATAATTCATTTTCATAATCAAGCATAATATAAAAATTGCGAACTTATAATAAGTAAATTACTTTTAACAAATCTTAATTTTAACTTGTATTTAATTTCTACGTCTTTTTTTATTACAATAATCATACCACATTGCAAGTACAATTTTTCCTCTTTTTTGAGTGCTTGCATTACATTGGTTATTTAAAGATTCAACATCTTCAACATATCTTTCATCTCCATTGGACATTTGAACTTCTTATTGGTTTTCCAAATCTTCTTTCTCATATAGGCAATAGATATTATCGTTGTGCATGTGTATGAAATTATGTAATATGCAAATATAAATGACAATCTTAGCTTGTGAATCTATTGGATGAAGAGTTGCTACATTTAATATTGGAAAATACATTTTTAAAACTTCAATTATATACGTAACTTGTTAGGGATGCATGTCGAAGATTGAACAACTCTTTATGTTTTTTTGGTCTTAACCGACTACTTCCTTGTTCTTTTATGTAATACCGAATACCTCAATATAGAGTAATAAAATTGGATTATTTGCATAGCCAACAACTACCAAGTAATATTTATCTTCTGGTGTAATAGAATTATTTTGATATGTTGAGTCGAGAACTCTTGCATCTGAAGTAGATTCCACATATTTAGCTAAAACATAAACAAAAAACCATCATTACGTTTGAGATAATTTTTTTTACAGTTGCGATATAGAGTTTGATATTCTTCACTTACTGATAAGGGAATACGAGTTTCATTAATAGCATCAATACAATCCTATAAGGTTATAACGTAGAAAAGTAGTAAAATAAAAAAATTAATATAGAAAATAATGGAATATAATCTTAAAATACTAAAATATACAAAATTGTTGCTTTCTTATCTTAAAAAATGACCAATATTTTGAATTATTTCTAATTTGTCGAGGTATATCTGACATTGGTAATCGTAAATATTTACTTGTTAAAATTGTAATTGTATCTAAAACTCGAACAAAATAATGTTGTACACTCTCACCATTATGTTCGAATCACTCCAGGTTATCTTGATTATTTACTTTGTGTGCCATTGTGTAGAAAAACATTGTAACTTGTTCTTGTGACATGCCTAGTATCATGAAGTTAGTTTTGGTTTCTTAATACCTTAATTAGTTCATGGAAGATGTCTTGATCCATATGAAACTCTCGCTTGCAACGTTCATCGAGCATTTCATGAACAAAGAAAATTAAAAAATATATATTTTTAAAACTATATTTAATCCTGAGGCCCTTAATTTTCTCTTTCCCATAGCTGAGCGCCCTCGTTACCCCAAAAACCAAACAGAAATCACTTACTCTGCAAACCCTTTCCAGCCTTCTCCAGTTTCCAGGTGGTGGCGCGAGGGGAGTCCAAGCAAATTGCCAGTGCCACCGACGTATCTCCACCACGGCAGTCATTGCGAGCTGCTCGAGCTCTTCACCCTTCCTCTCCTCTCCTCCTCGGTGTTGTTGTTCGTTCCTCCTTTTGGATTGTTTTGGACATTTTATATCACCTTTTCTTCCAAGGTTGCTGTGACTTAATTGGGTTTGCGGTTGATAGCTTGATCCTTAGGAACTTGATAAAAATTGCCAGGCGAAGGAGTGTAGTTGTAAAAGGTTTACTATCGTTCGTTTGTTCGAGAAGTTCTGTTATTGATGATGGCAATAGCTTCGAATGCGGCTTTGTATTTATTTTTTGATTGATTTTCGCTTATATTTCTTTTAGTTGATAGCTTGATCTCTAGATATACGCCTATCTCCTCCACAGCCACTAAAATTGCCTGCCAAGGAGTCTAGTTGTAAAAAGATTTGAAATTGTTCATTTGTTTGAGAAAGTAAGCTCTTGACGGCGGTATAAACTTCAAATGCAGACTATTTCTTTTGGTAATGTGCTTCTGATTGCGCCTTGAAGATTTGGTTTTGATGAGGGTATGATAATGAAGATCAATAAAGAAGTAAACATCTGGGTTCTCATTGACAAGCTTAGGGATGTGGTTGAGATATTGAGATTTTCGAAGGGAACTCCACAATTTCAGTATCATTTGTTTATGACTGGAGTTTTGGGTATGGTGGGGATAGGGGCGGCTGGTATGCTTATGGCTCTCCAGGAAAAAAGAGTTAAAAAGGTTTTTCTAGCATGGGTATCAGAACAAAGAGATTCTTCCGATGTTTCTTTTTCTGTGGCAGGTCTTCAAAATCTTGGGAACAATTGTTTTCTCAATGTAGTTTTGCAGGTACTGAGTAATCTACTTACTGTATATTAGATCTTTCAAGTCCTTTTTTTAAATTAATGCTCTCATTTTGGTTCTGATTGATTTGTTCAACGGATTTCAAATGGGAGCAGGCCCTTGCTAGTTGTAGCTGTTTCTTTCCCTATGTGCAAGATATGCTCAACAGCAATGATTCAAATCTCAATGAAAGTGCTGAGAGAATGCCTCTTACATGTGCACTAGTGTCATTATTAAAAGGTAAGTTCAAATCTGTGATTTGAAATTCTGCATCGGCATAGCAAGCTGTATCATGTTATTTTATATGATTTACAGTTCATTGATACCTGTCTATAAAAGATAAACACTTGGACGCCCGCATTTCCTATGATTTAGCACTCGCATACTTTCATGAATACACAAAAATCTCTAGGTCCATAAATAGATGTATTGTCTATGTCCGTATTTACCGTTTACCTTAACATATTCTGCAGATTTATGTGTTACTCAAGAAGAAAAAGTAGTTTTGAGTCCACGAAAAGTGATGACAGCTATGGGTCTGTATGCTAGTGGTTTCAATTTGATGAGGCAACAGGTACAATTTCATGAAATCTGTGATAGGAATGTTCATGCACATCTTGTTCCTTTTTCCCTTTTTTGTAATATTTTTTTTGTGACATCTCTTGAATTTGGTTTTTTATTTAAGGATGCAGCAGAAGCATTCCTCCACTTGTTGACCTCTTTAGAAGAGGAACTTTCAGACAATTACGTGTCTGATTGTTCTCTGGCTGATATTATAGCTCTTTCTGGTGAGCTTGCTTTCCCAAAGGTTAAAAGGCACAACACTTTTAGGCAACAGAAACCACAAATTGGTGGCCCTTTTGATGGAACTGTGGGGAGCATGTTAGCTTGTGTTAGTTGTTCAACTCAGGTGATCACCTTTTTTATACTATTTGTTGCTAAATCTTTTCAATTTGGTCAGTTCTATTACACCATATTTTGACCATGGTACTAAATGCCTACGCGTGTCACCGAAATTTCTCCGACACGTGTCTTATTTTCAATTTACTGACATGACTCTGACACGATATCGAAATAGAAGTTTTCTAAACAAATGTAATTTTTTTTACCGTATTTCCAACGACACGATTCTGACACACCGATATTTCCCCGACACGTGTCTATTTTTCAATTTATCGAAGTCCGATACGAAATCGGCATTTAGAACCATGGTTTTGACGTTGCCTCGTCTTCTATGTATAAAGATTGGGTTAGTAAAACTGGTTGTATTTTGTTAGTAAACCATAATTTTTTAGTTGACATTTATCTCAATAATATTAGGATCAGTTTTTTTTTTTTGCAACAAATATTAGGATCATTTTGAAATGACCTATTTTTTTTTAGCTTCTAAGTGATTGCAATTCCAAAACCAAACCGATAAAATCACATTTGGGAGAACAACAACTTGATATGTTTATTCTAACCAAGCAGAGAGTGCAATGCTATCTACTGTTCAACCTTGATGAATTTTGTGAAGCAAAGTAACCTGTTGCTATTCTTTTCTAAATTCTGCACTCATTGGAATTCAAACACATTATCCAATTGATATAATAGTTATCTGTTAAATGACCTATGCTTTGTTTGTTAGCCTTTTGCCATTCAGTTCATATTTTCAGCTAAAAATTTAGGTCCTTACCTTGTAGTGAGAATGACTCGGTCTATTGTGATGTTGGTGGAATATATTTGCAGCTCTCCTTGACTAAGTTATGTTGATATCAGTTACCACAGCAAAACATCACCACATGTCAATAGACAGAAAGCTAATAGCTTGCTTGCAAGAAATAAGGAAAAATAACTACAAATAGGAAGTACACCAATTTCGTACACTCAAATAGGAAAGAGCCTGAAGAAATGCAAAGGAAAGAATTCTAACGAGGAAATAGTTGAAAACATGATTTTCTTCCTTCCTAATGACTAATTACATAGTATATATATACAACAATAAACGGGTAAATGGATCAGGGTCTATTTATCCAACACTCCCCCTTAAGCTGGAAGGTATATATCGAACATTCCCAGCTTGATACAAAAATTGTTAAATACTCCAACACTAAGACTCTTAGTAAAGATGTCGGCAGTTTCGTCAGAAGACCGAGTATATGGCGTGCATACAAGTCCATGTTCCACCAACTTTCGAATATAATGACAATCAATCTCAATGTGTTTAGTTCTCTCATGGAACGTATCATTGCTGTCGATGCAGATGGCGACCTGGTTGTCGCAGTGCATCATCATAGGAGTGGACATCTGAACACCTAACTCAGTCAGAAGGGATCGAAGCCACATCAACTCACTGGCAGTTTGGGACGTGGCTCTGTATTCTGCCTTTGCACTAGACTTAGATGTCACATTCTGCTTTTTACTCCTCCATGTCACCAAATTACCTCCAACATAGATACAATATCCTAAGATTGACCTTCGATCACCTTGACTGCCTCCATAACTGGAATCTGTGTATGCCATAACATTGAGATGACCATTGTCTGAGTACATCAACCCTTTTCCCATATTGCTTTTCAAGTAGGATAGCACACCTAAGGCACCATGCCAGTGAACTTCCTTCGGCTTCTGCATAAACTGACTCAAGAGCCCAACAGCATAAAATATGTCTGGCCTAGTAACAATTAGGTAAATGAGTTTACTAACCAATCGTTTGTATTGACTTGGATTACTATAACACTCTGAGGACTCCCAAAAGGGAGGTTTAGCCATAACGGGAGTGCGTTCTGGTTTACATCCTGTGAGACTTGTTTCTTTCAACAAATCCAAAACATATTTTCTTTGGGAGAAAATCATCTTCTGTTTAGCGTATGCAAACTCGATCCCTAGAAAGTATCTGGGTCTGCCCATGTCTCTAATATCAAAATGTCCTGAGAGCGCTGCTTTGACTGACTTGACTCCATCAACATCATCACCTGTTACTAAAATGTCATCGACGTACACAGCCAAAATAGTATAACCAGAAGGACCCTTTCGAATGAAGATAGAATTGTCAACGACACATTTCTTGAACCCAAACATCACCATCACAGAACTAAGTTTGGCATACCGGGCACGAGGGCTTTGTTTCAGACCATAGAGAGCTTTCTGTAAATGACACACTTGATTCTCCCCCGAAGCAACATACCCAGGAGGTTGCTCCATGTAGACGTCCTCCTCTAGATCACCATAGAGGAAGGCATTACGGACATCCAGCTGAGAAAGGAACCAACGTCGATTAACAACCAGGGACAGGAGAACGCGAATAGAGTGCAAGCGGGCCACCGGAGCAAAGGTTTCAGCATAGTCCAACCCGTGAGTTTGTGTAAAACCACGAGCAACTAGGCGGGCTTTGTAGCGGTCAATGCTACCATCGGGGCGATGCTTGACAGTGAAGATCCACCGACACCCAACAACCGAAGTATCTGGCAGGTGAGAAACCACCGTCCATGTCCGACGAGTAAGTAGTGCTTGCATTTCAACATCCATCGCATGCTTCTAATGGGGAAGGGTAAGCGCCTCATAATGATCCTTAGGAATTGATTCAAAGGAAAGAGAAAGGACAAACCATTTGTAAGAAGGGGAAAGGACAACGTAGGAAATGGAGTGAGAAAGAGAGTGTTGGGTGGAGTCACGGGTACCTTTGCGAAGGGCGATGGGCAGATCAAGAGACGGATCTGCAGTCGAGCAAGGAGGGGCGGGAGGCAGTGCAGGAGGACGACGTCGCTGATAAACCTGCAAAGGTGGAGGCGCCCAAGGAGGTGATTACTCTACAGGTGGCACACAGGGAAGACCAGAAGAGGGAACCAATGAAGGAAGGGGAGTGGCCTCAATGGAAGGAGAGGGAGCAAAGGAGTCGGAGAAAAAGGGGGTATCTTCAAGAAAAACAACATCAAGGGAGACAAGATATCGATGAGACGGAGGATGAAAACACTGATACGCCTTTTGGGTGCGAGGATAACCTAGAAAGACACAACGAAGGGAGCGAGGTGACAATTTATCAAGTCCAACGGTTAAATCCTTGACAAAGGCTGTACACCCAAAAACTTTGGGAGGAAGAGAGAATAGCTCTTGCTGAGGAGAAAGCCGTTGAACGGGAATAACACCGCCTAAAGGAGCAGTAGGCATGCGGTTAATGAGAAAGGCCTCAGTCAAAACCGCATCGGACCAAAAGGACTTAGGAACATACGTCTCAACCAACAGGGTGTAAGCGACATCGAGGATGTGTCGATGTTTTCGCTCAGTCACATCATTTTGTTGAGAAGTATGAGCGCATGTGGTTTGATAGATAGTGCCACGCTCAGAACATAAGGAGGCAACGGTAGACTGAACAAACTCAAAGGCATTATCAGTACGAAACAATTTGGGAGTAGTGGCAAATTGAGTACGAATTTCATTAAAATAGCGAAGGATTACATCAAGAACATGTTGACGATTCTTTAACAAGTACACCCAGGAAACCCGAGAAAAATCGTCAACAAAGACAATATAGTAACGAAAATCACTAACAGAGGTAACCCTAGACGGGCTCCAGGCATCACAATGAACTAAATCAAAAGCATGAGACACAGACGACAACTGACGACTAGGATAAGTGGCACGAGACTGCTTACCCAGAATACAAGATTGACAGGTAAATGGGTGAAGAGACACAGGCAGAAGGACTTCACGAAGCCGGCGCAAGGGAGGATGACCCAAACGGCGATGCCACAACAAAGAGGAATCACCAGACGCCGCAAACGAGACCAATCCGCGAGTAACGCCATCCTGCACCAAGATGTAGACGCCTCGACCCTGCTCAAGGCCCAAGTCAATCTTCCTGCCCGTTTGTAAATCATGAAAGGTACAATGAAATGGGTAAAAAATGACAAAGCAATATAAGCGTTTCGTGATGGCACTAATGGATAAGAGATTAACAGGAAAATTAGGAATATACAACACTTTTTCCAGAAAAATATCCTTTGTGGGGGAAGTGGTCCCTTCCCCAGAAATAGCACAACTACGACCATCAGCAAGGGCAACAGAATGAATATTTGCACAATGGGTGAGGCGATTAAAAAGAGAGCGCTTACCCGAGATGTGATGGAAGGCGCCTGAATCAACAATCCAAGTATCACTAGAAGTGGATGTATGAGCAGAAGGCATACCATTGGAGTAGACATGAGCAGCAGTAGCCTCACTGTTTTGTTAAGCGTGAAGTATCATAAGTTCATCAAAATCAGCCTGAGCGATCTGCACGAGCGAAGGGACAGCAACGACAGAATCGGGGGCCGAAGGCAGGGCTGGGGACGACGCCAAGTGCGCGGAGGGAGTAGGCGCTGGGCGTCCAAACTTCGCCCAACACCTATCTGAGGGGTGGTTCAGACGGCCACAGTGGACGCACGGAGTGCGGGGGTAGGAGGACCGTCCACCAATGCGCGAGCGGCCACCAGAAGCACCGCCAGTGCGTGGGGAAGGAGGGAGAAGGCCGTCACAAGCAGCCACCTGTGTCGCTAAGGTAGAAGAGTCGACGGACGTCTGCGAGACAGTAGGGCTGGAGGTCGCCGCAGTCAGTCGAATAACCCGGTTGAAAGTCATCTGCAAGGACGGGATGGAGTCGACGACGAGGATCTGCCTGCGAATCTGAGACGTGAGGTTCGAGCGAAGGTCGGTGAGAAAGAGAGTGACACCGAGCTCCTCCCAGTACCTGCGTTGGGTCGCCAACTCCGGAGTACAGGGCTGGAAAAGGTTGAGGTCATCAAGAAGAGCACGAAGACGGCTGTAGTAGGCCTGGACCGTCGACTCCCCCTAACGATGGGAGAGGAGAAGCTCGTATGTTTCACAGACACGAGCGATGCTGTTGTCAGCTCTGTAAGTGGCCTGGAGAGTCTCCCACACACGGCGCACCGGACGAAGATGGGCGATGCTGCGGGCAATGGGTTCGTCCACACTGTTGATGATCCACGAGATCACAGCGAAGTCCGCAGCACGCCAGGTCGCATAGTCGGCAGCCTTGGAGCCCGGAGGGTCACCGAAAAGGTGATGTTCACGTATTTGAGAGAGAACGAAGGTCTCAAACGCATTAGCCCAATGATGATAGTTGGTCTTAGTGAGCTTCACTCCTGTCACCATGAGCTTGTCAACCCACGAGGAAGACGGCAGCTCCATGAGGAGACAGAACGACTGGGACTTTGGCGGGCAGGTCCGCGAGAAGCAAGGAGCAGATCGACGGGCACGTCCGACGGAGGAACATCCACGCCGCACACGGCAGGAGGGAGGGCGACGACGACGACGCGAAGGGCTACGCAGACGGCGTCGTAGGAAGAGGCTGTCGGCACGAGAGACGGTGGAGCAGGGCACAGTGCGGAAGGAAGGACGCGCGGGGGGGCACGCGCAGGAAAGGGGGGGACTATCAGGAGAGACGGCAGAGGCAGGCCATGGCGCCGGCGGTGGAAAAGAGAGTAGGGAAGGTTAAGGTAAACCTAGCTCAGATACCAAGTTGACAACATGATTTTCTTCCTTCCTAATGACTAATTACATAGTATATATATACAACAATAAATGGGTAAACGGATCAGGGTCCATTTATCCAACCGATAACATCATTTTGAAATGACCTATTTTTTTTAAACTTTTGAGTGATTGCAATTCCAAAACCAAACCGATAAAATCACATTTGGGAGAACAACAACTTGATATGTTTATTCTAACCAAGCAGAGAGTGCAATGCTAGCTACTGTTCAACCTTGATGAATTTTGTGAAGCAAAGTAACCTGTTGCTATTCTTTTTTAAATTCTGCACTCATTGGAATTCAAACACATTATCCAATTGATGTAATAGTTATCTGTTAAATGACCTATGCTTTGTTTGTTAGCCTTTTGCCATTCAGTTCATATTTTCAGCTAAAAATTTAGGTCCTTACCTTGTAGTGAGAATGACTCGGTCTATTGTGATGTTGGTGGAATATATTTGGGGCTCTCCTTGACTTAGTTATGTTGATATCAGTTACCACAACAAAACATCACCACTTGTCAATAGACAGAAAGCTAATAGCTTGCCTGCAAGAAATAAGGAAAAATAACTACAAATAGGAAGTACACCAATTTCGTACACTCAAACAGGAAAGAGCCTGAAGAAATGCAAAGGAAAGAATTCTAACGAGGAAATAATTGTTGTTCCAAGTTCTAACTTCGAAGCCAGCCCCACCCTTTTTCGTGTCACATCATGAAATCAACTGTGGTTGCAGATGCATTGGTTAAGCTCATCTGCTCCTCAGAAATATCATCCAAGCTTGATGTTCTTTTCATGAACCGTTTTTCCTTTAAAATTCCATTATTATTATTATTATGACGACGACGATGTTACCAACTTCTGCAAGGAAGCAATTCAACACCAAAATTTATTGAAAGATTATCTTACCCTATCACCCCATGGAATTGAAAGATTTGAGTGCTCGAGTTTTCATGGTTGTTTGACACATGACCATGTTGATTCAATCTCCAAAATCCAACTGAAACTATTTGTTTAGAAAATATTTTGTTGACCATGGGGATGCTTGCTGTAAATGAACTTTGTGTCACTCCACTGCTACCAGAAAACAATAAACGTGAACCATTTCCAACTTGTAAAATATTCAGGTTTCAATTTTTGTGTTTACATGGGTTTATTCATTCATTTGTGCATAAGTGTTTGTTCAATTCGTTACATATCTACCAACAATTTTTATCAAGTTCTATATATTTGGCATGACATAATAGTGCAGTCCTTGATCACATTGCAACCCTACTGCAACCTGCTAAATAGTTTCTTTTTTGGGTGATGAATAGCCCGAATAGAAGAAAAATGAGTAAATATGATTATATGATATTCTATTCAATACTTATTTCTTTCTTTTGCTTTTGCCTATGACAGCTTTCAATAGACTATGATGTCTTCCGCTGCTTACCTCTCTCACCTGTCCTTGATGGGAATGCCACCATTGTACATCCCTTATGAGTCTTGATATCTTATAAATGTTTTGGCTATTATTATGTACAACTTTATTTTTGGCTCTTCAATGATCCATTTTAATTTTTTATTATTGATCATAGATGGATGGTTGTACTTTAGCAGATTGCTTAAACCAGTTCACTGCAGCTGAACATCTACAGAATTATGCCTGTGGTCGATGCTGGCATATCAATGCATTGAAATACTTATCTCTCAGAGAAGAAGAAAATGAGGTACTTCTATCAGAAATTTCTGTTTTTCTAACCAGCAATAAATGCCTTAATTTTGAATTCTGTGTTCAGACATTCTTTTGTATCTCACATTAATTGAGCTTCTGTATATCTGCAGACAAGAATCAGAAGAATCAGTCAGTGCTTCAAACTTGATTCATGTAATTGCAAAAATCTTTTTCTTCATGAAGTCCTCCAGCCAAGTGGTTCTTCAAATGCTTTCAAGCAGTTGTGTATTGCCCGTTGCCCAAAGGTAAAACATCCTGTCTTTTTTAATAAATCAGTTGTCATGAGTTAATCAACACATTTTATTGATGTTATACACTAAGTTTTGACAGTCCAAATACAGATTTTGTGTCTTCATCTACAACGTGCTTCCATGAATGTACATGGTGAATTTATCAAATTAAAGGTTAGATAGCTATCATATATCTGTATTATTATGAATGTAGGCATAGGTATTATTATATTAAGTTACATCATTACCTTACAGGGCCATGTTTCGTTCCCTCTGGTCCTTGATCTCTTCCCATTCACAGCAGCCACAAAGAAGTTGGGTTTTAAAGCCATGAATGAAGGTCATTGGCAGCAAGCGCCACAGCTGCAGCAAGGATTGTATCCACATTCACACCATTATAACATGCAGTTGAAAATGCAGAAAGTACCACAAATGAACAGGTTTGTGGTAGAGAGCTCCACAAACTATACCCCTTTTTTTAGATGACATCCCATATAGGCTTGCGAACCACTTTCTGGAAAGAAAATATAATTTTTTATGATTTATTTTGTATTTGATTCCTTGGTATTGCTGCTTTCAGGCTCATGGTGTTGGGTAGCAAGGTGGCTACTTCGAATGATCATAATTCTTCAACGTCCTTTTTGTCTGAAAATTCACAATGTGATAAGCAGGTTAGTTTTAGTTTTCATGCCTTTTAAGGCCATTGTTTGCACTTACGCCATATTCAAAATTTTGCAACCTTTTCTTTAAAATACAAAGTCAACGGCTATTTAAAAACAATCTACCTTGATCTAGGGGAAGTTGGCAGCGTACCACCTGTGTCATCATAATTGCTGTTATTTTACATTAAATAGGGTAGGGTTTATCTTTATTTTGACAATGTACGCCAAATTTCTAGTTTGTGCATAGTTGAAATCAAAACAAGGTATCTTTGATTTAATTTTACGTTTGTCTTGTAGACCAGTGAGAGTTGGAGTTCTACTCCTTTGAGGAGTTGTGTGTACCATCTGGCTTCTGTAGTGGAGCATTATGGAAAGCCTGGCAGTGGCCATTATGCAGTTTACCGGAGGTTGAGAACTAATTTAAATGCTGATGGTTCTCTAGTTCAATTTAATAACCATGATCAAACTTGGGTCTACATTTCTGATTCCGAGGTCTCGAGTGTCTCTCTAGAAGCTGTTCTTGCAGCAGAGGCAAGCTTGCTCATCTATGAGAAAGCAAACACTGATGCATAGCTGTCGCACTAATCATGCCTCCAAGTGCAATGTATCCTACATAATGCATTGGGTCAGTGGATGTTAGAGATTTTGGTAGTGATGATGGATGATTGGTACTTAACAGTGGATCCTTTGGTTGGTTTCCTTTCAAAATGATCAGGCCCCGGGTTATGAGTTAAATCTTTTCCGGGCAATAGATATCAAGGATCTACTGATTTACAGAATGTTTGTACAATCACACAACACCTTTTCTCCAGGTTGAGTATGTATTTGGCAAATAGAACTCACATTGTTTTTCTTTTATACAATAAATACATGGTTGTAGATCTCATGATCAAGGAAATGTTATTCAAAGGGGCCTTTTAGGTGCTCATGTAGAGAACTAGTTAATGCCAATGGAGTTAGAAGAGTTTAGAAGTGGGGGAGGGAAACCTAGTCACATGGCTCAATACCCTCTTTAAAATACATATTATCATCAATACCATCATTCCAAAGAAATTTATTTTAATACCTTCATTAGACTAAAAAACCAAAAAAGTACATTAAATACCCTTTGGGCTTTGGTTAGATATATCTTTAACAACGTGAAATGTAGCTATTACTTGTTATTAAAAAGATCAATATATCTTGATACTTCTAAGGTTAATACTTCTCTTGCGGTTGCTTCTTTTTCTCAGTTGTGCTGCGACATGAGCTCTTTTGTTTCTTCCCACCTATGTAGATACCTTCCTGTCGTGTCATTGTTTGAAGCGGTTTGCTGTATACACCTTAGCCCAAAAGGCCGCCATTGGCAATAAATACTTTACCGATCGATAAAATTACCCCATCAATATCTATCAATGGCATTACATTATTAGCCCAAAAGGCCGCCATTGCCTGAATCCTATAAGCATTACATTATTAGCTATATTAGACAATGGCATTTATGGAAATTCTTACAAAGAAGGAAAAGAAGAAGAGACACTGCAAGATATAAATGTGATAAGAAGTTTTTTACCGTATCTAAAACTAAAATTGACTAGAAGAGTTGCAAAACCTTTCACAACCAGATTCAATTCCTATGCATTTGAACTTGTTTTGATCTCGAAGACAAGAAAGTGTCAACTCTCATATTATTGGCCATTGATAGGTACTTCATGTAAATGGTGTAGGGGTATATATGGTTCAATTTGATTCAATTCTATTCTATTTTGTCATTTGTGACTATATTGAAATTGAATTAAACCATATAGGTATTTAAAATCGAATCAAATCGAACTATTCAATAGTCGTTTGATTTGGTTCGATTTTTGATTTTCAACTTAAATATTCATCAAAATATGATTTAACAATATTATTTTTTTTATAATTAATGAAAACTACAACCAAGATATATGATTACATAATGTTACAACCAATATGTTTGGATCAACAATATAACATAATTACATAATGTTGCAATCAATATATAATTACTAAAAATAAAAACATGTTGTAGTCAAAAACAGAGTCGATTTCTTTCTTAATATATCATTCTGTATAGAAAAAAAAAGAAATAATAAGATATGATTCTGATCACAAAAGTTGTATTTCGAAATCAATAGCAGCAACATTTTTACCTTAGTATATTATTCTGTATAAAAACAAGGAACAACAAGTTATGGCTTTGATCTTAACCACAAAAGTTGTGTTTCAAAGTCAATAGCAACAACATTTCTTCTTTAATACATCATTATGTATAAAAAAAACAAAGTATGGCTCTAATCTTGATTACAAAACTACTTTTTAAAGTCAAAATAGCAACAATATGTTAGCAACATTTGTTCCTTAATGCATCATTCTGTATAAAAAAAAACACAAGGTATGGTTCTGATCTTAACACAAGGTATGGCTCTAATATATATTTTTTGTTGGTATCGGTAAGTTTCATTAATTTAAATCCCAAGGAAAAAGAATCAAGGGAATCAATCGTCTAAAATAACACAGAACATGATACAACACCAAAAAGACATTATGGCAATGTTTTTGCCTAATATATACATGAGAACCCAACTTTGCTAGAAATTTAAGGTTTAAAGGAAGTCTACTGTCCCATATCAGAAGTAGAGGCAGGCTCTTGCATGTCTGTGACAGAGGTTTGAGGGTGAGAAGTCTCCAAAGAACCCCTAAAAGTGGCAAGGTTGGAGGCTTGGTTTGCAGTCCATGTAGCATTCATAGAGGATAATGAGTTTAGCAAAGCATCCTTTTCAAACCCTGAAGTAAGAGTATCTAATCATTGATTCATTAGTCCAATGACATCCAATATAATAAGAAAATAAGGCTTAGAAAAGTCTCGAAAAATTCTGCAATTTCTTTCTTTCCAAGTCAACCAGAGGATAACTTGAAGTAAAACATACCAACCACGGTTATTTAAAGAAAATCTAAGAGCAGGTTTATGTACAAACAAGTCATGCATGCTATAGTAACCAGGATATAAATATGAAGGTACGAAAAAATACCATATCTGGCAAATATAATTGCAGTTTAGAAATAAGTGAGTATTAGATTCAATGTGGGAGTCACAAAAAATATAGTTTTGAGAGCCAGTCCAACCTCTTCTAGCCAAGTTTTCTTTAGTCAGGTTCTTGTTATGGAGTACCAACCAAGAGAAGAGTTTGACTTTCAGCGGAGCCTAGCTCTGCCAGATATGCTCAGAATATGTAAATCTAAGTCCACCATCATTTAAGACATTGTAGCAGGACTTAACAGTAAAAATAGAAGTGGTGGTAGGCGTCCAGGAGAGGATGTCCTCCTCCCCCAAAGGGGTGGAGTGGATGATAGACGCCAAGGAATCAAATTGGGATTGCAAAGTATGACAATCTCGCAGTTGAATTCTAGAGTGGTCAATCAACTCACTAAAATCCTCCCCGAATAACTCCCATATAGTTTTGATGGAAGATTTTTTCCTTTCACTGATATAGAAGAGTTTGGGGAAAATGTGTTTTAATTTGGTCCCATTCCACCAATTATGTTCCCAAAATAACGTATTTTCCCCATTCCGCAAATGGTATATAGAAAAACAATTAAGAATATTAAAACAACTTTTAAGACTGAACCACAGAGGGGACCAATAGTTTGTGGAAGTGTTTAATAAAGCACCAGGCCATAGTGTATTGAGGTATCTGGACTTAACTAATTCTTTCCATTTCACATGACAATTTCCTGAGAGTAATTGCCATAAAAGCTTAGTTTTGAGTGCCAAGTTAAAATTTCTTAGGTTAATTATCCCCCAGCCTTTATGCTGCTTAAGTCTACAAAGAGAAGCCCACTTGACTAAATGCACCCCTTTTTGGGAAGTAAGGTCAGAATTCCATAGAAAGTTACTTCTAATCCTGTCTATATCTTTCTCTACCTGTCTAGGCATGTGCAATACAGACAAGAAATAAGTGGGAATGGCTAATAATACTGAATTAATCAACGTCAGCCTTCCACTAAGGGAAAGAAAATGTGCTTTCCAGTGAGACAGTTTTAAAGATATTTTCTTAATAACTGGAGTCCAATCTTTACGTGTGGCTTTCCTATAATGTAGAGGCATACCTAGATATGTAATAGGTAGCTCAGCTGACATGCATCCTAGGAACTTGCATGCATTGTCAATAGAGTCTTGGCCTACCCCTATCCCGGTGAGGGATGACTTAAGGAAGTTGATTTTTAGGCCAGAACATGACTGGAAACAACAAAGAATACGTTTAATATTGACAATATTCTCTGAGCCTTCAGCTAAAAACAGAATGATATCATCAACGTCTTGAATATTTAACACATGGGGTCTCCCATGAGGGAATTGAATGACTGCTATAAGATTATGATTCAGCGCTAACTTTAACATTCGATTTAGGACATGTGTAGCTATGATAAAGAGTAAGGGGGAGAGAGGATCCCTCTATCTAAGTCCTTTTGTTGCCCCAAAGAAACCATGAGATGATCCATTAAGTAATATGGAAAATTTAGCAGAATAAATACACATCTTGATCCAGGAGATCCATTTTTCCCCAAAACCTAACCCCTGCAGGGAGTCTAATAAGAATTCTCAATTGATATTGTCAAATGCCTTTTTCAAAATCCAACTTAAGGATGTAACCAGGTACTTTTAAGGAACTCATCAAATGGAGGGTTTCCTGGGCTACAAGGAAACAATCCCCAATTGAGTGACCAGCAAGGAATGCACATTGAGAATTGTCAATCACCTGGTTAAGAATAGGAGAAAGCTTAGAGACCAGGGTTTTGGTTGTATCTTACAAATACTATTCACCAAACTGATAGGTCTGAAATCTGTGATCAAACTAGCTCTAGTCCGTTTGGGAATCAAGACAATAAATGTCTGATTGAAGGGGAAAAGAGTGTCAGGAGCACTTGATTCAAAGAAATGATGAAAAATGTTTATTATGTCATGTTTTATAAGGTCCCAAAACTGCTGGAAAAAAAACATTGGGAACCCATCAGGCCCTGGACTTTTGTCACCTGGTAGTTTGACAAGATTGGCCTTAATCTTTGCTTCCGAAAATGGAACTTCAAGGGATTCAGGGTTAGGAATCTTAATAGGAGCCAAGCGATCCCAATTGAGAGAGGTTCTGGGGCAGAGGTGGGAGTTAAATTGATTATAGAAGTGAGTCTTTATTTCCTCCCTTATTGCCGAAGGAGAAGTAAGCTGAATAGAATTGACGGTAAGCGAGTGAATGCTATTGATCTGTCTATGAGAATTAACTATACTATGAAACAAGGAAGAGTTGGAATCACCCTCTTTCAACCATTGAGTTCTAGATTTCTGTCTTCAGAATATCTCCTGTTCTTTTAGAAGTTCAAAATACTCTGTTCTCAATGCTTGCTTTTCTGTTCAAATCTCACCATTGATAATAGAGTGCTCAGATAAGCTATCGATATACTGTATACGTGTTTCAATGTAACTTAATCTCTGGCCTCTGACCAATCTAACTGGGCCAACCCAGCTTTTTAATCATTGCTTTAGATGTTTCAACCTATAGGTGAAACCAGCCAATGGGTTATGGGTGTGAAAGAGAGCTCTAGATTCCAGCCAACAATCCTGAATGAATGACTTACACCCATCAATTATAAGCCAAGATTTGTAGAACCGAAAGGGAGTGGGACCCTAATTCTGTCTAACAGTGTCTAAAACAATTGGGACATGGTCAGAAATCACTCTGGCCTTCCCAGAACAGAAAGAATTAGGGAACTTAGAAGACCAAGGGGATGAGGTAAGAAAACGGTCAAACTTGACCATTGTAGGGTCTGCTTGGTAATTGGTCCAAGTGTAAGAACAATTGATGGGGGAGAGGTCCATCAGTTGGTTACCATTGATGAAATCATTAAAATTAGACATATGCCCAGAGATCCTTGGGCAAAAAGAATATTCATGGGAGAACCTTATTAAGTTAAAATTTCCACCAAGGACCCAATTTGCATTAACCACATGACTGAGGTCATGTAATTCCTCAATGAAGTCAGACTTAAGTCGTATTTCACAAGGGCCATAGACCCCTGTGAGCCATCAATCGAAATTATCTTCATAAGTGAGAAAGTGTAAAGACAGGCTAAAGATGCCCGTCAGGTGTGCCTTAAGATCAAATAAATTGCCATCCCACTCAATCAAAATGCTTCCGAAGGCTCCAGCGGAAGCAAGATAGGACCACGAGGTGATTTTCCTACCCCCTAAGGATCTAAAGGAGGCTTGGGTGTAGGACTCCTTCTTAGTTTCAGTGATGATTAGAATATCATATTTTTGTGATCTAACAAGATTACGTACAGCACGGGATTTGGCACTTGACCCTAATCCCCTGATATTCTAGACTGCTATGATCATGGATTATTGTTGGAGGATCGAGAGGGATAATCCCTCTCATGAGAGTTTGGAAGATCCTTCAGGGGTATGGGAAGTTTTCCTGATCTAGCCTGACTTGCTTGAAGAAATTTTGTACATCTTCGTTAGTCCTAAAGGTGATGCCAATATTACCACAAAAATTTTGAAAATGCTGATAAGAATCTCAAATCAAGGGGTATGTATCCTTATTATGCATGATGACTAAATTTGAGCCATTCTCAATAGGAAGGGAGAAAGGCAAAGCATCAAAATTAATAGATCTAGAGTCACAAGAAGTAGATACTGTAGGAGTCTCACTGTTACCTGGGGCATGCACCGGAGTGTCAGGATGAGAGGAAGGCAACTCGAACGTATTGCTTTCCAGATCTTCCCTCTCCATGCAGTCGTATAAAGCCAGTATTTTCTTGAACTTTCCCATGGAGATGTTCCTTGTTCGAATCTCAGCTTGGACAAAGCTTGAGGCGTCCATGAAGGCTTGAGAGTCGGTCCCCTGAGAGTTAATAGTTTCAGAGGAAAGGGAGGGAGAAGCTTTGAACCATCCTTCAGAAGTTGGGGGGGGTGGGAAGTAGTCCAGCAGAGTCAGGGGAGGGGACACTAAGTTATGGGAGGGAGGAAGACCTAGTCCAAACATTCTTCCCCGTCCTAGAGGTTTTCCCAGTCCTAGCCCCGCACCATCCCTTAGTGTTTTTGAATGACTTTCTGTTAGGGGGAGGACCTCTCTGGATAGGACTAGGAGAGGATCGAGAAGGTCAGGCAATAGGGGGAGGTTGAAGGGAAGGGGAGGGTTCGCAGATGTCCCAACTAGGCCTGAACTTAATGGGATACACTATACAGTCAAAAGCAAAAAATCGTGTGTCAGGCAGGTCTTTCCCATGGTGGATCATAATCTGACAACGAGCAAAGCTCTGTTGTTTGGCACGATCTATAGTCAAAGTCAAATTCTAAAAGATCGACGAATTCAGCAACCATGAACTTGAATATATCCACATTCCATAGGTGATGGGGAATACCTTCTAATCTAACCCAGACACCCTCCTCTCTTAGGGTGAAGACCGCATTTGATTGAGGAGTCCAATGAGTAAAGGAAGCAGATAGAGATTGCAAAGAGGAACCATACAGATTAATGATGTCGTTTTTAATCTTAGGGGAAGGAAACCTAAGAAGGAACTTTCCTGGGACTGAGTCCTTGACCTCCACCCCAGAGGCCAGAGGCCAGTTGGAGGCTATGTGATGTTCAAGGAGCTCCTTAGTTAGCTGTATAGAGTGGACAGAGACTAGAGCACAGTAGGAGAGAGAGAGAAGTAGATCTCAGGTGGCTTCCGTTAGGGGGATAATGGTAGGGTTATGAGGGGAGAGACCCACCATGCTGGGGACCGGAGAAGCATACTGCTTTACTTCCTGAAAAAATTTATAGATCGCCATAGAATGAGAAGGGGAGAGACAACGAAAACAGAGTCCAGAGTATCTACAGTTGTTCTTGTTGTGATCGAGAAGGCCACAACTAAAACAACGACCGGAGGCGCGACAGAAAGTTACCAGGGGAGAGCTAGGCTTTCGACGATTCACAGTGGTCCACCCAGCCGAAGCGGCCAAAGGTTGGGAAGCTTCGCTCCGCTGAACAGGGATGTAGACAGATGAAGGAGGGGATGCGAGAGGAGCGAATCGCGAGTCAACTAAAGGTGGGGGAGTAGGTGAATCAGGGATATTAGAGCAAATCCCTGTGTCAGAAGAGCGTAATAATATATGCTCAGTAATATCACTGTAGTGGGATATCGTGGGAGGTGGGAGGTCTACGCACGAAACCGACTGGCAGGAAACGTGAGACGTGATTGGGCAGCGACATAAATTCCGGATGTCAAAAGATCGCCCAAAAGCCTTAGAGTGTAGGGGTAAATCTATCGTATCGTGGGATACAAGAGAAGCATTAAAGGGCGTCGAATCGGCCTCAGAATTAATGGTAACTGGCACGTAAGAAGAATCCATAATGACACTCCCCGAAAGAGGAGAGGAAGGCATAACTAAATTAATCTGGGGTTTAGGATAATCTGGCGAGATTATCGGAATTTGAAAAGCGAAGTAATTCTACACAGAGCTCGAGACGGACTCTGCGGCGACAGAAGGGCTGACTGAGTCTCGGGAGGTCCGTTGACCAGACGTCTCCATCAAGGAGTCAAGGGGAAAGATTTTCCGACGGTCTCCCATCGGAGGGAACCCGTCGACCGACAATACAAAGGTAACCGTAGGATCAGAAGGAGAGGAGAAGAGCTGAAGGTAAGAGGCAGTTCCTGCTAAGGAGGGTGCGACCGATGTCTCGGTCTGGGTCAGAGACCGATCCAAGGGAGCCTTATGAGAAGCGAGGTCACCAGAAAACTGAGTTGAGGCAAGAACCTCAAGCGGGGGTAACTCTACAGGACGGTTGGAGCTAGGGTCCTCATAAAGTGTGACGGGAACAAGAGACTTCTCCGGTCGGACAAAAAAGAAGCCAGATCTAAGCTCAGACGGCAATGAGCCAAGCAGTTTAACCAGCTAAATGATAGAACTTTAATATGCATAAAACAATCCACAGATATAGCAATATTAAAGGCATAAGTGATAAATGACGAAGAACTATCATAAACCAGCACCTTCATCGAACCAAAAGTACAGAGAAAGTGGACAGATCCACTGAGAGAAGACAGATCCCGATCGGAATGCCGGATCTGAGGGCGAGTCCTCCATAGGAGGGGGGGATCTGCCGACGAAGAAAGATTTTCCTTGCCAACAGAAGGAAGGGGAAAGGGGAACTCCTCAGATCTACTTACCTACGAGGAAGGGGTTGTTGGCGAGGAGGAGCCAATATCCTCGGAAGAGGGCTGCTTCCTCGATCTGCGATTCTTTTTACGGATCGAAGCTGCGAGAGGGACATCCTCCTCCTCCAGGAGCCTCTCCTTGAAGGCTTCCTAGTCGAAGGAGGTGGCATGGCGGAGAAGAGCACGGGAGCGACGGCTAGGGTTTCTCGAGTGCATATTTCAAAAGTTTTTTCTCTCTCGAGCGCAAATACTCACGAGAGCGAAGGAGTATGGCTCTAATATTGATTACAAAAATTACATTTCAAAGTCAATAGTAGTAACATTTCTTTCTTAATACATAATTCTGTATAGAAAAAAAAGACGAAGGTATGACTCTGATCTTGACTACAAGAGTTGTGTTTTAAAGTCAATAGTAGCAGCATTTCTTCTTTAATATATCATTTGGTATTAAAAAAATAAACAACAACGTATGGTTCTGATCTTGACCACAAAAGTTACGTTTCAAAGTTAATAGTAGCAACATTTCTTGCTTATTATATCATTCTATATAGAAAAAAGAAACACGGTATGACTCTGATCTTGGCCGCAAAAGTTGTGTTTTAAAGTCAAAATAGTAACATGTCAGCAACATTTTTTCCTTAATACACCATTCTATATAAAATAAAGAAATAAGGTATAACTCTGATTTTGACCACAAAAATTGTATTTCAAAGTTAATACAATAACATTTCTTCCCTAATACATCATTTTGTATAAAAAAAAAACAAAGTATAACTCTGATCTTGATCACAAAAGTTATGTTTCAAAGTCAAAATAGCAAAAACACGTCAACCCAACTTGACTCAATAATACATCGAAGACTGAAATAAAGCATTTACATCACTATATGTATCAAATAAAACATTCACATAATACTCAATTGAATATAGAAATGAAATCTTGCACATCAAATGAAAGCTACATGTATCAAATAAATTGGTTTCTCATCCTTCAACCTTTCTTTTCTTTTTGCTTATATTCATTAACTACAAAGGAAAACAACTAAAATATCAAATGTCAATTATTGTAAATTATTATTGAATTTATAAAACAGATAAAGATAAATAGGTCTGAATTACCTAGCATCTCATTTTTTCAAGTTCTTCAAAGTTTTCTTTAAGTTTAAAAAATATACCTCTTATCTAATAATTTTAAGTGCATATCAAGTTTTCCACAAGCTTTAGAGTTAAAGAGTTTCTATATTGATCAAGTATACGACCACCTATGTTAAATATTGATTTTGAAGTAACAGTGGAAAACCAAAATGTCAAAAACATTTCTTGCAATGTAAGAAAGTATTTTATACTTACTTGAGTTTACTGTCCATTAAGTTAAAATGTTAAAAGAGACTTATTCTTTTTCATAAGTTTTATTCATGTACTTATCCAATTCTGATTTGAATTTCACATTTTCTTCCTCTTGACAATGTCTTATTGTCACAGTGGCTGGGAGAACTCTAAACTCGCCACAGTCCCAGGTTCAAATCTTGGGGCATGCATAAAAATTCACCTCTTACTATCTCAACCGTTAACAAAAAAAAAAACATTTTCTTCCTCTTCTAACTTCTTTTGAAATGCTAATTTCAAAGATTTCAAGTCATCCTACTCTTATTTAGTCATATCCGTAGTCTGTGAATCTCTAACTAGTGTGAAAGGTAAACTAGCATTTGAGTACTTTACTTGATACTCTTCATACAAAACTCTCAATGTGTCCTTTACATACTTCCTTAATTTAATAATAGTCGTTTCATTATTAAAACAGAATTTAACACACTTCAATGTGAAACGTGGGTCCAACAAAATAGCAACTAATAACAAAAAAAATTGATTTTTTCAAGTCTACTTTAGTGGGAGGGTGGTGCGAAAGGGAATGGTATTTGAGATTTGGAAACTTAAGGTTTTGACAAATGTTTTTATATAACTTGGAATAATATATTAAATATTAATATATAAATCGATTCTTGATTCAATTTGGTTAACCATATCTAAAATCAAAAATCGAATCACTAAAAACGATTTCAAAATTTAAGAATCTAACCAAACTATCAAATAAATCTAAATCGAATAGAATCGTAAAAAAAACGATTCCATTCAATTAATCGATTCTAACCTGACCATGTACATCCCTAATATGGACAAGCACAAACTGTGGCACGGTCCATATCCAATCCCCACACATCAATCCATAAACAACTGTTGGTGCATATGCGCCTCTCTTGCTCCCGTTGATCCTCCCCGACACAGAATGTATGGTACAGTTCAAGGTAGTGGGCTGGTAGAATTTAGCAAGGGAAGTGGCAACAGATAGAGCTAGCTGTTGTATTTTGCAAGTAGATGAAAGTGGTTACCTGTTGTAATATCTTATGTAAGAAGGCCATTTTTTTTCCTCATAAAATAAATTCGTAATATCTATAACAATGTCTAAGTCAGGTTATTATTTTTAAAATAACTGCGAAACAACAGCACACATATTTGCGACTTGCGAGAGGAGGCAAACTGGAGCTTCCTGCTGACGTCGTTTAGCAGCCCATATTACATTTTCTATTGCTTCGGCCCACTAAGCATTCAAAGGAGCCTATTCTCAACCTTTCTGGCCTTACCTTTTGCTACGAGTCGAATGCATTGTTGTTGTTCGGCCCATCCTCTTGGATGGCCCATCTGTAAGAACTTCTCCTGTTAATGCCATCTCACTTATTCTCAACCAAAAAAAAAAAAAACTAGATAAAACAGAATGGACGCTGTTTGATTGGGAAAAATGAACTTAACAAATTTTAAAATATTATATAGTCATTGAAGTAGTCATTCGTTTCGAATAAATAATGACTGGTTCGTTATCAACGAATGCCGTCTTATTTTTATATGATTTAGTAGCCCATCAACTTGTTACCTGGTGCTGGGCACCAAAGGCATCATCCTGTTTAACGTTTTAAAAGCATGCACATGATGCAATAGCATGAAACAATATTATTATTACCTGTCAAACACCTGACGTGATCAACATGTGCGTTCTGTAATAATTCTCGAACAAAGGAGACTTATGTGATCGAGATTTATAAATATAATCCTTGGTTCCTTTGCATCATCATCAATCACATTCACGCAACAAATGTGGAACCGGTGACACACAAGAAATGTGCCCACATGTACGTAGTCATGTGACATGTTTTTTTGTTAACGATTTAGGTTTTATATCTTAGGAATCGAATCCGAGACTCAAGACAAGTTTTGCCTTCTCCAAATCACTGTGACAATGAGACATCCATCATGTGACATGTGAACGAAGAAAACTGAACAACTAAAATACGACTACACTTTAACACCCATGCATGCACGTATCCATGATCTCGGCGAATAAAAGTAAAGTATTTCTTCGAAGGAGTAAAAGTAGACTGCTAAACAATAGTTTTGGCTTAGATACTCTCATATACTCATATACTACTTGCACATCCTCTAATATATAACCCATTTATGCATAAATTCTTTAGAAAATCTAAAGAATTTCTTGCCCACTCATCGAGTCAGATTCAGTCTTATCCTAATCTAGTTTTTCTTGTCCGCTTATCGTAATCAAATGTAATTGACAGGATAAATTACAAATAGAATTCCTATAAAGTCAGCAACTTATATTCACGTGTATTTTCAATTAATAGAATAATCAAACATATAACAACATATCAGATAATCATCACCATATTCTTTATATTAAAATAAATAAACACAAAATCTATGTAACCCATTAGCCAATCAAATAAGTTTTTTCTAAATGTGCTATAATACAAGAAAAATCTAGATCACCGTTCATTTTTATTTTTTAAACCAAAAAGATGGTTAATTTGGATTTTAGTTGGGAGAACATAACATGACATCTGTTCCATGTACATTCCTGATTTTGACTGGCAAATGGTACATGCAAACTTTTTTCTTTTTTTTTCTTTTTCTTTTTTATCTACAACCACTTGATGTAGTAGTAAAGTCTTTTTGTGGTTTAAAAAAAAGACTTTTTTTTTTTTGAAACGGTTTAATTTATATTAATCCAAAAAAAAAAACTTGGAAACGGTACATTGCTTTCCCTTTGGGCCATGGGCCATAAAAAACAAAAACGAAAAACATTGCTTTGCCCGCCTCCTCCACTCCTTACCAGCACGCTTACGTGATCATTCCTTCCCCCGACTCCCTCGTTTCTTTGAACCGCGCGCGAACGCCGACGCTATTCCTCTCCTCCTCCGAGATATCGCGGCACCGAAACCCTAGACGGAGAGGACCAGGATCACACACCCATCATCCGATGGAGCCGCGGCCGATCTGCAACGGAGGAGGAGCCGTCGTCCCAGTTCCAGGCCCGACGAATCCGATGGTGTCCCCGCTCCTCACCGATCTCTATCAGTTCTCCATGGCCTACGCCTACTGGAAGGCCGGCAAGCACCTCGACCACGCCGTGTAAGCGGAGAGATTCTCGTTGCAGTTGTAGTTGAATTTGGTTACGAGATGTCTTGTTGTGTCTCCAGGTTCGATTTGTTCTTCCGGAAGAATCCGTTCGGTGGAGAGTTCACGGTGTTTGCTGGCTTGGAGGAGTGTATAAGGTTTATTGCGCATTTCAAGTTCAGTGAGGAGGAGATCGAGTTCCTGCGGTCTTCCATGCCCACCTGTGAGGTTTGAATGAGTATACGATGGTTAAAAGGCTGTTTGTTGTTATGCTAGTTTTTCGTCGAGTGTAGTTTGTTCTGTTTAGAAGACGATGTGTTTGAATTTCCGGATTCTTCACCTTTTTTTCTTCCTGGTAGCATGTGCAGTCGAATGTTTTCAGTTTCATTTCTAGTGGAATTAGAGATTTATGGTGTATTAGCTTCATTGTTGCATTAGTATAGGCAAATATATCGGATATTATGCCACTTGCCATTTATGGTATTTATAAAATTTGTTTGTTAGTCTAGGAAAGGGTTTTTGAAATGATGGACTCTTTCATTGGCTTAATGCATATCTACTGTGTTGAATCGCTGAAATGTGGTAGAAAAAGGGTAATGGTTAAGTGGACGATTTGGGATATGGGAAAGGGGATGGGACATAATCTGTATCTCTTTCCCTATCATGGCAGGTTTTTTTGGCTTTTATTAGGTTGTTATTTCTACCAAATACACCGTTCTAATGTCAAGTTAAGTTATAAGCTTGTTATTTAGATTCAGTGCACCTTTTTTGTAACTTGCAGTTATACCTGCTTTATATTCTGGTGAGAGTTGACTGACTGATTTCTATGTTTTTCCTTTTGCAGGATGGGTTCTTTGATTATCTTCGAGATGTTGACTGCTCTGATGTCGAGGTTCATGCTATTTCGGAGGGTTCTGTAGTTTTTCCAAAGGTGCCACTAATCAGAGTTGAGGGCCCAGTTGCTGTAAGTGCTACTAGTCTTGTGTTGTTTTGCATTTCTTTCTAACTTGAAGAGTTGATAGTGGAAGTACATGCTACCTCCACAACATGTCCTTAGCTCGTATTTCTTCCTGATTGAGGTTGATGAGGGGATAGTCAAGATAGAATCTCTCTCTCTCTCTCTCATGATTCTAAATATCGATTTCGTATTGGACTTTGGTCCGATAAAAATAAGAAATGTGTTGGACATCGGTGGAAATGTTGGTAGAAACTCGGTAAATTTACGGAAGTTCATGGAATTGATCAAAAAATTTCGAATATTTCTTTGAAACTCTAGAATAAATTAAAGTAAACAGTAGTCAACATTTAAGATTACTTAGATCAATTTTTTAAACATGTATCATATTGAAATACGTTATATGGACTTAATACAAATATTCTAAAGCATAAATAATACGTAAAAATACTTAATAAATGTTTAAAAACAAAAGTACTCATAAAAGTTACCTTGTATATGCTTAATACCAGAAAAAATGTCTCGGTTCATTACTATTATCTTGTTATTCAGCTATGTTGTGGTCACGATGAATTTGTCGTCGAATTTGAGACTCCCTCTATAAAACATAGTTGTTTTAAACCATATGGCTATAATATGTTTGGTATTCCATAATATAATGGTGATAATCTGATACTGACAATCGAATCAGGAACCTTATTAGTGGATACTGTGCAATAAATACCTGTTGAGATTACTGAGGGAAGTAATCTTAACTTGGAAGACATTGATAAGGTTATTGTTCATATTCTGTTTGTGGTGGTGCATAGTTGTAGATGGAGTTCATATCTCATTCACTTTGTTGACTTGAGATATAAGAAAATGAAGTTTACGTCCATCCACTTTTAAAAGTATAATCTAATTGTCCATAAGAACGATATCTATAAGAACTGTAGTTATAAGGATCTGTAGGATCATGAATATTCAGATAATTAAGTGACTCTAATAAACTTTCCTTAGTATGACTACTTCAAGAATTTGAATCTTTTGTTGTGTCTTCACGAGGTTTTTATTATTATAATGATATGGTAAAGGATTAGGTCTTGATAGTTGTCGGACTCTATGATGTTCATCTTGCGTGACATATGTGAATCTATCTTCTCCTGTGAATGGGTTAAGTGGTCTTCGACTTTTTCCTCGTAGGTCTTCAATTCTAGGAGTTTTATTTCCACTGTCATCGCTTTCATCATCATCTGGTGGTTGTGAGGAATCATCTGTATCATTGTCATCACTTAAGTCTGGAGTTTCACTACAAGAATGTTTAGATGAACTGATGTATTCTTCAATATTAATGTCCATTTCAATAGCAATTCTTGAGGTTGACCTACCTTATTCTTCATCTAGTACTGGTTGTTCATTTTCTTGCAATCACTCAAGTATAAGATCTTCATCTTCATCCTTATTGTATATATGTGCTAAATCAATTGGATTAAAGTGGTCCTTATTTGTCCTTATCTTCTCTCTCTTTGATATGTTTCATTCTTAGCCTCATATTATTGTGTATAAACACAAGATCATTTAATCTTTGAGTTCTCAATTTATTTCTTCTTTTTGTATAGATAAGATTAAATGTGTTACATTTTCTTTCATAACCTGAAGCTGAGGCAATTTGAGATAAAATCTTTATTGCAATTTTTCTCAAATGTTAAGCATTTGTTCTATTTAACATCCATCATTCGTTTGAAATATTATATTAGATTATTAGTTTATTACCCATATTATAATGTAAATATGTAATATTATGATGTAAATAAAATAAATAATTTACAAATCCTTACTTGGAGTCATCGAAGCACGACCACGAATCGCTTGAGGATTCTCCAAATTCAAATATTTAGTTCTTAAAGTATTTAATTTCATTCAACGTTTCTATTTGAATGTCCACATTTGACTTTAATTTCTTTATTACTATTCTCATAGAAGATAGTAAATCAATATGATTGTCAAGATCATGATCGTATTGGAACTACAGGTTCATATAGTATGCTACATTGATAAAGAAAAGTAATTAAGCAACCAATTATAATGTAAATAATTATGAGTTATGACTAATATGAATCTATATATCAAACTACTTACCAGTTTCATGCAAAGGATGAAGAAGTATGTTAGATCATCTTTATTCGGTAATCTTCAAATATCTCTTTGAACTTCTGTGTGCTGTATTTTTCACAGCATCTTTCAACTTCATTGTCTCGTATAAGAAACCCATGGTAGATTTTTTATTACTATCCACTAAACGAAGGACCTTTGAAATTGACTTCATTATACGCATAACCTTTTGAGCATCTTTCCAAAAAGACTGATTGTTAATCATCGAGTTTATTTTCTTACTAATTGGAGTATTATTCTTATGATATTTATACTAGATTTGTGAGTTAAATATGTACTTTAGTTTGTTTCTTTTATCAATCATTGATTGGAGAATAATGTAATTTGTTGCAAATCGAACAACTCTAGGCTAAATCAAGTCACCACCATAACACTCGGGTGACCTCATAAAAGCCAATAAGTAGAAGTGGTTGTAAATAAAATTTGTTACATCATTTGATTCTCTAACAGTTTTGTCCACTAATTTTGTCTTACCAAAATCCTTGAGTAGGAAATCAATACTGTGAGCAGCGCATGGTGACCAATAGATAATATATTTTGACATGATTTTTTTACCAATTTTTTTGAAATTACTGCTATTATCGGTGACAATCTGAAACACATTTGACGATCTCACTTACTTAATGACTTCCGTTAATTGCTTATAGAGATATCTATGATTTCTGATAATATCAGAAATATCAATGAACTTTAAAAAAATTGTACGGCCATCACAGTAGACAATGAAGCTGATAATCTCTTTCTTGGTAGTGCTTGTCCAACCATCACATACAATAATGATTCCATAAGTTGACCATTGTCGTTACAAACTATCAATATAGTTTTCTAATGTTCCTTTTCTTATTTAAGATATTTATTATATCATAATCAGTTGGTGTTTTTACTCTTGTACCTTCTTTGGTCATTATATCAAGCATATGTTGTAGATACAGTCTTTTTGTAGTATTTGCTGGAATAACATTGAAAAACATGCATTTGGCCACAACTTGATCAACTTTTTCTCAAGTATTTCCAAACATGTCTTTGATAGTCTTTTGCTTTGACTTTTCAGTTCTATATGTTGTTGAATCTGAACTGTCTTACTTTTGACTGTATATTCTAAACATTCCTGCAATGCCTTTACTTTTATCTTTCTGTGCACTGTCACTTCCACTTCCTCTAACACTTCTAGAACGATGGAATTTTTGAATTTATTTTCTATGCCATTCTTTATTTTTTGACTCTATTATAGCTCTCCTATGTATGTCTCTTTCATTTTGAGTTTGATAATCTGAAGGATACACTGTATCATCTTTTGAATCTGATATAACAATGGGCTCTCGCTCTCTTTTATCAAACAAAATCTTCTTAAATTTTTTATTTCTTTTTGTCCTATCACTTTTATTAGATTTTGTTTCCTTTAGTAACTCTCTCATTTGATCACGAATAACTGTTGGGTATAACTTACACCTATTGACATTGTTGTATCCATCAACAAGACGTTGCTTCAATCTTGTAATATCTCTATTCATTATTTTCTTTCTACAGTATTTGGATTCTATTTTCTGTCTGTCGTTGTTGACAGCATATCCATGTAACTATCCTGAATTAGATCTAACAAATCTCTCATCGTTACCACTTCTATCATGTTGAGATCTATTAGAACTCGACATTATGAAGATTGAAAATAAAAAGTTAAATGAGTTTTGTTAGAATAAATGGATCCTTATATGGATCTTTATGTTATCCAGTTAATAGGTTGCTTGTGGGTTAAGTATTTCTTCTCCTATACATAGGAGATTGTAATCCTTTGTTATGAGATAATATAGTATTTTTCTCTATCTCATTCCATATGGTATCAGAGCTTAGGAAAAATCCTAGGATTTGAGAGAGAGAGAGAGAGAGTACAGTAGCTGTCGTCGTTGTAGATCCATTGTCGGCGACAACGGCAGTCCCTTGAGAAAACCCTAACCTAGCATCAGCCGGTATCGTCCACCCTTCCTCTGTTGTTCCCTGCAGTTGATAGCTACCATCGGACCGTCCAGGCTTCTGTCCAACACCTGTCGGAGCTTCCTCCTCCTCTGGTTGCCCTCGTCGGTGCCGTCCAAGGCTTGTTATGCCTCCGCCAACTCTGTCTAGGGTCTGTCCCCCTCCGCCGGTCTCTCCTTCTGTACCTTCGTCTCCTCCGCCGGTTTTCCCCCGTCGTCTGACCCGTCCAAGTCTTTGCCGACTTCGTCCAGCCTTCTAGGCGTCTGTCGGTTTCGTCTAGGTCTCCGCCGACGCTGTCCAGCCCGGTCGTCGTCGGGGAAGGGGGGAGAGGAAGTAGGAAGAGAGGGAGAATAGGGGGAGAGGATGCGTACCATCGTCCAGCCCGGTTGTCGTCTCCAGCCTTGTCGTCGACGTCGTGGAGTCGTCGTTCAGCCGTTGCCGCTGTAGGCCTACCTGGCGCTGAGCATCGGCCAGTCCACCGCCGTTTGCACAGTCAGTCGCCGTCCAGGCTCCGGTTTGAGCCGTTCAGCAGCTCCGGCCCTCCTCCAGTCGTCGCTGGCTAGTCCAGGCCTTCCTCTCGTCATCGCAGGCCAGTCCAAGCCACCGGAGCACCATCCCTGGCAGCCGCGGCCCCTCCTGTCTCCTCCAGTCTCGTTGATAGGGACAGTTCAACCCCTCAAAATCGTTGATGTCCCGTTTGGGGGAGGAGGGAGAATAAAGAAAAGGAAAAAAGGAAAAAAACGGAGGAGAGAGAGAATGGGAAAAAAGGGGAGAAAGGTGAGAAAAGGTTAGAGGAGAAAAAGGGAAAAAAAAAGGATGAAAAGGTGAGAAAATGTTAAAGGGAAAAAAAAGAAAAGAAAAAAATGTGTGAGAAGAAGATGAGAAAAAAAAAACTTGTTTTTGATGATTTTCAGACGTTGTCTCTGTTGTGTAGACATGTCACGTCCACACGTGTTGGTGTAGCAGTCTAGCTACTTATTGATGTTTTTGATCTTACGTCGTCTCCGTTGTGTGGATCTGTCAAGTCCACGTGTTGTTGCAGTAGTCCGACTACTCTGTTAGTATGTTTTTTTAAATCATGTCTTCTTTTTCGTATCCATTTATGTAACAAGCTGTGCATGTTAGATGCTCCAGCTTGAGGGAGAGTATTAGAATAAATGGATCATTATATGGATCTTTATGTTATCCAGTTAATAGGTTGCTTGTGGATTAAGTATATCTTCTCCTATACATAGGAGATTGTAATCCTTTGTTATCAGATAATATAGTAGTTTTCTCTGTCTCATTCCACAAGTTTAATTATATGAAAAAAGATACTCATGCATTTAAAATGTATTTCCTTATGTTTTAAAATTTCTTTGATATTTACAATTTTTTGAGATATTTCATTTAATAAGTTGTACATTTAATATTATTTCTGATTTTTTGTAAAATTTCAAAATATTTCTAATTTTTACCTTTATTAGGTTAGATTTATTATTTTTTTGTTTTTTTACCTTTATTAGGTTAAAATATGATATATTTTTTTATTTTTTAACCTTTATTTATCAATTTATTGATTTTCAAGTTAACATTAAAATACAAAAAAAAAAATGAAGAAATAAAAATATTATATACAAAAACCTAAGATCTATGTATTTTTATGGTAGATCTAATTGAAAACTAAAGCAAAAATAAAAAAAGCTCCCTATTTGCTGTAAAATCAAATAAATAAGCAAAATCCTTGAAAAACCCTTAAAGAAACCATAAAAAACATTGAAAATGAGTAGAGATCTATTTATCCATGAATAATCCATGAAGAATCCTTAGAAATCCTTGAAAAGAGGGAGGAAAGATGAAAATAAAGCAACTAGCCATGCCTTTAGAGTATCCTTGAAGAATCCTTCAAGGATCCTCCTAAAAAGCCTTGAAGAATGTTTGAAGAGAAGAAAACAATAGTTGGTTCCACTATGGAAGAAGAAGAGTAGCAGGAGATGAAAAATGTCAAGTAGCAGTGCGATAAACTTGTGTGTCGGTACCAATTATTGGGTGTGTCGGACGACACGTGTTGGCATAGTTTAGAAAACTCGTTGTGTCGGATGGCACAAGTCGACTCAGCACTGACATGGACCTTAAATACGATAAACCTAGACATACGCCATATTATCATGTCCCAACTTTCAAATTCCAACACATGTCGGTAAAATGTCGCTGACACGGACCGATGTTTGGAAGCACTCTCTCTCTATCTCTCTCCCTCTCCCTCTCTCTTTCTCTCTCTCTCCCCCCCCCCCC